>JAFIDM010001028.1:64558645-64570782 GCA_023159025.1 Thereuonema tuberculata
GTCCCATTACGGAGGTGGATATAAGTTAAAGTAAAAGCAAGAGTGGACAGAAATCCCATAGAAACCCATTGTAACCTAAACAATGCATCATGGGCTCTCAAACAATGGGAATTAATCTTTTAGCTACTCTCCATTAAGCTTTGTTTAATATGATACAACTCATTGGATTCAGACAATTGAAGCTTATAATGGAAATTTTTAATTTTTTTTTCAGAAAATATGATTTTTATGCTTTATATTCAGAAGACATTAGAACTTGAAAACAGATGCAGTTTCAAATTAAAGGAAAAGAAAGAAATTCTTAAGAAATAATATTTTAGAGAAATACACTTTGAGTTCTTTCGAAATTCTTGTTTTTATTATATTCTATTCCACTCAATTGAATACAGTTCAATGGCTTCCAAACAATTTTAGTGAATTCGAATATAAACACTTAATTCTGGGATTCAGAAACCTTCTTTGAAATTTAGGACATAGATATAAAAACAGAGAGTGCAGAGGTTGCTCTGTCTGTCCCCTCTCAAAATCTTATACTGTATTGAGTAGCTCCTAATTTTTATATAGATAACTTCCTGCGATCTAGACGGAAATTAACATCAGAATCTATGTTTACGACTATATAATTTTCATCATAAAATTAAATGAAATTAAAACTTACAAATTTTGCTTAAATGAAAATCAATAATATAAGTTCAACAATAAAGCACAAAGAATTAAACATTTAAATTTAGTATTTATATAAATACACACTTCAGACTTTGTCTATGAGAGGCTTTGTCAATGGATTATTGCTGAGAGCTGAAGGGAAATCTGTAGTGCAGTTGTTTCTTTCTGGTTGGTCGGGCACCTTATACCATATAAAAGCTTCATATACACAATTAAAAGTATATTAATGCTAATGATTGTCTTATCTGTTATTCCAGTAGTGTTATATTACTTTTATTGTTAAGAAATATAAATTCTATTTAGTTAAAACCACTACTGCTAAGCGATGATTACATTTAAACTGAGGACGTGAGGCAGTCCGCTGCTCGCCCGCGCTTTAATCTCTAAGTAGAAAACCTTGTACCCGTTTGAAAGAGCAGTGGTTGAACTTTGGTATTAGTGAAGAGAAGCAATTCAAAGAAGAAAAAAAACGCGATTTCTGCCGGGAATTGAAAAACTTAGTTCCTTTACTCTTAAATATCAGAATAAGTATAAACTCTTTTCTGAATGATAAAATGAGAAATATAAATAAATGCAAAGAAAAGAAAAATATATTCAAAAAAATTGTTTTTTACCTCCTTCAATTCCTTCAAGTAAAAACCTAATTTCCAATCCATTGTATTGAGAAGCTATATTAAAATCAAAGAATCAAATAGAAAAATCTCATACGGTTTGGAAAACCCACCAATTTTTATTTTAATGTTGAAGTACAGTTAGTATCATTGAATGATAAGAGGTCACTGAATGACACAGTGAACAAATGGGAGGAAAGTGAGAGTGTGTAATATATTGAGAATCCCCGTTTACTTTAATGGAAGAAAATTACTATGTAAATAAAAAAAAGGATGTAGATCTACTTATATGAAATGAGAGGGTGAGTGGTAAATATCAGAGAAGCCATAGCGTTCAGTGGACAAACACGTAACTATTGAATCAGAATTGTTTTTTAAGTGTCGTGATTTTTAATAAGGAATATTTGGATTTTCAATTACAATAGATGTCTACTTATATTAAAGAATATTTTTTATAATAATTAAAAATTTAATTTGTAACATAACCAGACAAACAAATTTTAATATTTCAAATTAGATTACAGTTTAATAAATATTTCTTAGCGGTTGCTTATATATATGGATTATGTCTGATTATAATTTGATTATTGAATATATATTTTGATTATATATATATATTTATTTTACTATATTACGACAAAAATAAATTTATTAACTATTTTAGGAATTCTAAATTAGTATGTAAATTATTGTAAAGAGTTTAAGTTATTGAAGTATATTACTAATAATAATTATAATAATAGTTTTTTTATTGACAAGATATTTACATAAATTTTTAGTAATGAAAATTTACATGATTTATAGAGTGATAGTAAATGCTTTTTTTTTTTGTTCATCCTTATTTAAATTATTACTAATTTACGTGCTTTTAACTGACTTTTCTTTCTCGTCACCTGTGTTAGTAAAAAAACCGCTAGGAATTGACTTTTTGTATTTATAATAAAACCACCATGAATGTTTATTCTGATCGATGAACTTACAAGAGCGAATAGGATTTTTTTTAACCGGGTCTTTCATGTTTCCTCATCGCTTCTAGTTACATAAAAATAACCTAATAATTTTTACTATGTTCTATGGCTTTTTCTCTAGCTACTTTGGAGTTTCACTTTTTAAAATAGAAATTATGAAATTGTAAAACACAAAATAAAATATTGTTCAGGAGATTTGACACTTTCTAACACTTATTCAAAAACTCGTGATTGATAATCAGTGTTTTATTAAATGATCTATTTCTTATGTGAAGGATGCTCTTTCGAAGCATTCGAGATAAAAGTCCTACCGATTCACAACCATAGGGAAGAAGTTTCGTTCGTGTTGTCAAACAAAGTTTTGGAAATCTTTAAAAATAAAAAAAAGGATGAAGATATCTTTAAAACTAGAAAATCTAAATGCTGTATTTTTCACTGAAATAAATCTTAGCTAAACTCAGGATTAATACGACAAGCTTTATAACTATTAAAATACATAAACTAGTTTCATGTTCAATCAATCACGGCCTTTCACTCGATTCCGAGCCTTGGCGACCTGATGGATGAACGATCTATAGGAAGAACGATTAGGTGCAAGTTCACAAAGATCGGCCAGGGTCATTTCTGTCGTAGTTGTAATAGTCTCAAGCCATCTGGTTGCTGGTCTTCCTCTTCGTCTAGAGCCTTCTGTTTTTCCCAACATAATGTCCTTCTCTAAAGATCTATCACGTCTAATAATATGTCCAAAGTAGGCAAGACGTAATTTGGTGATCCTAGAACCGAGTGAGATGTCCGGTTTGATTTCAACCAAAATTGATTTGTTCGTTCTTCGAGCTGTCCATGGTATCGATAACATTCTTCTCCAGCACCACATCTCCAAGGCATCAATCTGTCTTTTGTCTCGTATCTTTGTTGTCTAACTTTCACATCCATAGATGAACACAGAAAAGACCAGACTGTACAAGTCTTTTCTTGGTCGTTAGAGAGATGTTTTTTGACTTAAAAACTCTATCCAGTGACTTCATCGTTGACTTTGACATAGCTATTCTTCTCCTGATCTCCGGTGATGTAGTTGCCTCGGAGGTGATCATACTGCCGAGTAAGTTGAAGTCCTTTACCACCTCCATTTGAAGTCCATCCAAATCCATAATGTTTCCGGGGTACACGGACGTAGTCAGAATCTTTCTCTTTTTGGTGTTGATCAAGAGTCCCATATTAGCGCTTTCTCGTTGGACACATCCCAAAAGATCTTTCATTCCTTCCAAACTAGTTGATATTAACGTGGTGTCATCAGCATATCGCAGATTGTTGATGACTCTTCCTCCAATTTTTATTCCTTCTTTATCAGCAAGTCCAGCTTTATTAAAAATGGCTTCTGCATAGAGATTAAACAGGAATGGTGAAAGGATACAGCCTTGTCTAACAGCTTTTCCAACTTTGAAGCATCTGTATCGCCATACTCTGTACGGACTGTTGCTTCTTGATCCTTATACAAATTCTTTATCAGGCAAATCAGGTGGCCCGGTACACCCATACTCTCCAATGTTTCCCAAAGCTTAGTATGACTTACACAGTCAAAGACCTTGCTGTAGTCAATAAAACACAAAAAGACGTCCTTTTGAAACTCTTTAGCCTTCTACATTATCCATCTCGTGTCTGCTATGATGTCTCGCGTTCCTCTGTTACAAACGATGTAATCCTTTCTCAATGTGTAACCCATAACCTCAATGGAACACGACCCATGTCCTTGTAGAACATTTGGCAAATAATGGGAAGAAGGTGGTGACTTCTAATACGATTCAATTACAGAAAGAGAGCCGACATCTGGCGGTGATCAAGAGAAGCCTCATCATAATCAATTCTGTGTAAACAAGACCACGTGCGATCTACATAAACATACATATATATATAAAACCAAAAATGATATAAAATAGCTTTAAAATTCAAAATTCACTTACTACAAGACTGAAACTATTGAAGTGAAAAAAAAAGAAATAATTAGCAAAATTGCTAGTTTCCTATATTGTATACATTTTTAAAAACGGGAAATCTCCCATATTCAAATACATTAAGTTGATAATTATTTGACTTTTATCTTATTTTTATCAATCAGAATTAAAAAAATTATAGAATTAAATCATATTTAATTAACCTAATTAACTATAACTTATTTTTAATAACGTACATATTAGTATTAACTTATTTATTAACTATTAGATATTTCAAAACAAGCTTAAAATATATTAAATACATTTAAACTCTGTCTGTAGCTTCTTGAAGAGTGTTATAATACATTTGCTCTCATTCTACCAATTAGGCCTACAAAGTTTTACTGGGCCTGAGGGTTTATCGAATACAAAGTTTTTTAGTTGGTTCTATTCTAATTATGTATAATACAGACTGACCTTGTTTAGGACGGTTAAACTTACGACGATGCAGATTTACGCAAGTTTAGAACTTAGGCCAAACTATAAAAAAATATATTGTAAAACAATTAAAAATGCGAAAAAATTAAAATTAGAATTGTTGATAGAAAATGCAGCGATAAACGGTTAAAGCCGTCCCTTTTAATATCCCGGATTGATGGCCAGTGAATGCTCTGATAAATATGTATTACAATTAATACTGATAAAAGTTTTTAGAAAGAAACGTGCCCTTGCCTGAGAAATGGAAATTACCCTATATGTACGTAATAATTAAGTTGTTATTTATTATTTTATGTTAATTTAGTAGACCTTTGACAGTGTTTGGCGTTCCGGCATGCCTAGTGGATTAGACTATCTCCCACGATTTAGATGTGTCGGAACAAGGGTTCGAATCTGGGCGTCGGCATAGATATTTGAAAAATTTTCTTTTCCTGTTTTGTTTGCTTCTTCATCTTTTTCTTCGGGTCTGAAATAATTTCTTAACGATTTCCTGAGGATGACAATGGGAAACCCCCTCAGTATCTTTCTCCAGAATATTCTTTGGATTCTTCTAGGTGTTCGTCATGTTGGGAACACTAGAGATCCGTAGAATAGACTTTTGGATACGAAGATCACACTTAGAAGCGATCTGTACAACAACAACAACATTAATTTTAGTCGTGTAAACTTATATTAACATAATAATGGCTTATTTAAAAAAAATTACAGAAAGGAAGATGACATGTTATATAAAATGTGTGTGGTTTATGCGTTGAAATGTGTAGACTGTCAAAGGGTTTATATTGATAGCACAGGCAGACTGTAAAAGAACGAGTTCAAGAATATATGAGGGCGTTTCAACGCAAAAACAAAAATATATCAGAGTGGGCGGACCATTGTTTTATATATAATCGTAACCTAGACCTCATTATCAACATCATTTATAATATTCAAAATGAAAACTAAAAGGTTGATATTAGAATCATTCTTAATTAATTGCTGTAATTGTTTTAATAAAGATAAGTCACTGAAAGTTAGTGTATTTATAATAACCGATGTATTACACCATCTGGTACATAGGATAGAACGTTCTCTGTCTCATGGACAGATGGCCTTTGGCGCCTCTCTAGATATAGAAGGAGCATTTGATCATACATCTTATGACTCCATTTGTAATGCAGCTCAACAGCATGGTATTGATCCATCCATTTTTAGATGGATTAGAAATATGCTTTCAACTCACACCATATGTGCACACCTTTCTGGCAACACTATTTCAACTAAGGCTATGAGAGGATGTCCTCAGGGAGGGGGGGGGTTATCTCGTCACTGCTTTGGTGTCTTGTGATGGACTCCCTTCTTGAGGAACTACAGAAACTTGGTTTCCACTCCCAAGCCTATGCTGATGACCTTGTTATCCTTATTTGTGGTCTAGATCCTAGACCACAGATTTTGAGCTCTTGCAAAGGGCTCTTAACGTGTACAGGCCTGGTGCTGCAGTATTGATCTTAAGGTCAATTCTAGCAAAGCTACTTTAGTAAACTTTACTAGAAAACGAAAGATGGGGAAAACTTTGTCTTTAAACCTATTTAACAAACAAATTGATCTTTCGAAAAGCATCAAGTATCTTTGAGTCATTCTTGACTCCAAACTGATCTGGAAAGAACATCTTGATATGAAGATCAAGAAATCTATTGCCACCTTTTGGATTTGCAGAAGGACCTCTGGTTGTTCCTGGGGTCTTCAGTCAAAGATTATCTATTAGCTTTATGTGACCTTGGTTAGAACTGCACTACGTTATGCAGCTATTGTCTGGTGGACTAGAACAAGGCTGAAGACGGTTAGGATGCTTTTGAGCAGATTTCAACATCTAGCCTGTGGAGGAATCACCAGATCTTTAAAGACGACACCTACTGCCGCCTTGGAGGCAATCTTGGATTTGCCTTCTCTCCATCGAGCATCAGGCCAGAAAACCCGCCTTTAGACTGGTTAATCAAGGCAAATGGTGTAATAACACCTCCTATCATTCTAGTATCTGGAGGGAAGCACAGGACTTATGCCCAATGCTTTCTCTCAGAACTACTCTGACTTCTTATTTTAACGTGATATCTAGCTTTGCCATTCACTTTCCCTGTAGAGAAGAATGGCTTGCTAAAGGACATGATCTTTTACCCCCACTGGAGCATTGTCTGGTTTACGGATGGATCCAGGATTGGAAAGAAGACGGGAGCCGGAATATATGGGCTAAGACCAAGGGTTTATGCGTTGAAATGTGTAGACTGTCAAAGGGTTTATATTGATAGCACAGCCAGACTGTAAAAGAACGAGTTCAAGAATATGTGAGGGCGTTTCAACGCAAAAACAAAAATGTATCAGAGTGGGCGGACCATTGTTTTATACATAGGGCGTCTCTCAAGCCCTAGGGATCCACTGCACTGTATTTCAGGCTGAGGTATATGCTATCCTTTTCTGTGCATATGAAAACCTCAATCGTCATTATATCAAGAGGACCATTTATATCTGCTCAGACAGTCAAGCAGCTTTGCACGCACTGAGCAGTTCTTTTTGCATCTCTCAGCTTGTTGTTGAATGTAGGGAGGCCCTATCCTGCCTAGCCAGTACAAACTTGGTTTATTTGTACTGGGTCCCTGGGCATTCAGGCATTAATGGAAACGAGAAAGCGGACCTGTTGGCCAAAAGTTGCTCATCATTGACTCCAATTGGCCCGGAACCTTTCTTAGGTTTCTCATTCGATCTAGGCAAACGATTACATAAAATATTAAGGTCATTTTATTATTCTGTAAATCTACAGGACTTTTCATGACCACAGAAACTCAACCCTACGCTGAAGAATGATCATTAACTTCAACAATGTTATATGAGGGGACACAATGGACCCATACATGAGGTCTGAGTGGTTAACCGCAGACAGCCGACCCTCTTTTATCCTTATCCTTATCTATCACTATAATGTTCAGGATAAAAAGTCTTCTTCACAGTATCATTAAACTGTAATCTTACAAAGTTAATTGTTCTTTCACTTAACTATGGGTGCGTCTAAAAACTGTAATCAGGGTTGTGGCTACTATTGCTCTGGTGGCGGATATCACGTGACTGGTTGCTTTGACGTAGGAACCTGGTTATTCCTCAGCCCTTCCTTTTATAGATGGCGTGGTTACAAGTTGTGTTCAAAGATGGCTGGCAGATTATCGGTTTGTTGTTAGAATTTGTGAGGATTCACAATAAATTGTGAATCGGAAATAAAATAATATTTTGTTAATATTTAAATTTCAACTTGAATTTCACAGTTGTGATGATTTTCCAATTAATAAGAACGTAAAGATTTAGTTTGGAATTAACACATAAGGCTGCAGTAATTGTAACAATGCCGACGACGCAAATCGCGAGGAGAAAAGCTCTTGCACGTGACTGAGCGTGAAACGAGTGGAACACTGGCTCTTTGGAGGGAGAAGAAGGAAGACGATAAAGGCGGCAAAGATAGACGATGGATAAGCTACGGGAGTTAAAGAAGCAAAGAAGAATAGGAAATAGAATTCAGCAAGAAATATAGGAACGATATAATATCGAGTAAAGACTACAAGAAGAAATAATATAAAATATCCTGAAATTGAAAAGATAAGTAACTCTTTTGGATTTTTAATCGAATAGATAATTTTTTCGAAGGATGAAAAAATAGGCCTAATCTTCACCACGTGTGTAATAGAGTTATTGCTTCATGAATAGGTATCAATTAATATATAATTACATTCTATATGTTGTAGTTTATGAAATAAATAGTCCATTACCGATGTGAATAATTCACAGTATATAAAGGATAAAAGAAATAAATACTTGGATATCTGAATGTAAAAGATTCGAATGGAAGTATGTTCGAATATGGCGGAACAAGCATTAATCCAATGAATGCAAGTATTTTCAGAAATAGCTGAAGATGTTTATTTTGGATCGATGTATCATGGATCATGTAAGTAGAGCCAATTTATTTCTTTTCGGATTTCGTTAAAAAAATTAAGAAGATATCGGAAACAAGAGTTTAGATTTTAGTTACAGATCAGCGAATTAATTACAGGAAGTAATAGACTGATATTTGATTAATGACTAGTTGAAATGGTTCAGGTCAACTTTATATAGGATCAAGGAAAATATCATTTCCATAGTTAATGTGAATTGAAACAGATCGCAAGGTGAAAAGCTGTTAGAATGGAAAAATGCATCTTTTTTTTTGTTTTGTAGATTCATTGCGAACTTTATATTTAATTCACAAAGATGAAAAGTCATTAAGATACAAGAACTTTAAACAGATAAGAAGTTAAATTAAAATAAAGCGAAAGGACATTCTTATAAAAGGAACTGTCTGCATATAGGAACTTTGTGTATTACAAGGAAGATTTCCCAGAACTTATTTAAGTGTGAAAAACCATTAAATGAATGTTTATATTATATTACTTAAAGTGTAATAAAATCATTGTTTTATAAACTTGATAAGTAACTTTAATTATAACACTTTAAAATAGATATAAATTTATAATGGATGGAAAAAGGAACAATATTGACTCTGCTAGGCTTATGCTGAGGTGTTAAATTCAAATGTAATATTTTAGCATAAGATAATTATTTTTCCATCCGCACCGAAGTTGAATCAGAACTTTATTCATTGTTAGAAAGAGAATCAAGTACTGATTTTTCATCCTCGTCAGATGAAGAGATTGTTATGTTATCAATGTATAGTAATGTAGGTAGAAAGAAAGCAAGAATTGAGAATTAGGCAAGAGAAACTGTAACCCATTCGTAGCTGCCGACAACATTTCCAGCATACGGCACAATGGACGCATTTTACATTACACATTTATTTTACAATACAGAGTTGCTTTTTAGTCGACCATTAAATAATTTAATGGTTCATCGTCTGGTGTTGGAAAAAGTCGAAACGGAAATGTTGCTGCGACTGCTCGTGTCGGCTGCTACAAGAGAAAAAACCATCTCCTGTCCTTGATCCAAAAAAGGAGCTGTGGTTGCTGTAATCACAAATCTGATTCGTATTCGTAGACGCGGTCACTGGTTGGCTGGAGTAACCAGTGGATTTTATAAACGGCCTGGTGACTCGGGAGGGGAGGAGAGGGTAGTCACCACAACCCTGATTCCATTTTATAGACACACCATATGGTTCGCTTCACTAATTTCTCTTTATAAATGTCGACTTGATATTTATTATTCTTGATAATGAAGCACACTGATTCACTAATCAACACTGCTTAGTAAGGAATATTTGTCCAAACTAATATATTGTAAATTCACTAATAAAGCACTAATAATAATTCGTATCTTCTTTCTTCAAAATTAATAGAATTAATCACAAATGGAATTATACGTGCCCTGTTCATAGTTTACTCCACAAATGATAGCCGATGCATCTGGTTAATATTCAAAAAGTACCTTTAATACAAAAATTACAAATACGACTATCGTTTCTGGCTAGCTGAGTGCCTATTATTGAGTACAAAATATACAGAGTATTGCAGTTCTAAAGTCAAATCTAAATCCCACAATGCAACGGAATTTCCCAAAATCCAACAATCTGGCTGGTGACGTGTACAGTGGCTTGAGACTACAGTGTGGGCAACGGACGTCTTCTTTTCTATTAGATAATGCTTCCGCCGCCATGTTTTTGCCTACTGGAGCACAAGTTTATAAGCCACAGAAGGGATTTTCACATTTTGACTAAATTTTTTGGAAAAAATCACTAAAATATACATTTTTTTTTTTCATAAAAACAAGAATTTAAGTTGTTACCAATCCAAAAAAAGACATATCTTTTAATCCTTTTTTTTGCAAAAATTAAATAAAAAAATATGAGACATAAAATAAAAACCGATTTAAGAAAAAATAAAACAAGGCTTATATTTTGTGAGCAAAGCCTCTAATTTTTTTTTTTTTTTGCAAAAATTAAATCAAAAATATGAGACATAAAATAAAACAACAAATTTAAGAAAAAAAAAAAAAACAAGCCTTATATTTGTGAGCAGTTTCTTATTTTTATTTTTGTTTTTGTGTCATTCATATTTCTTTTATTGACACCAGTACAAAATACTATCAGTTCTTATCAGTTATTTGTTATATGAAGACAATAAATAATTAAATATCTCTTTGATATTGTTGAATTTTAATAGGGGAAATGGTGCATATCAATAAATTAAGTCTTAAAAAAACGGATTTCGGAAAAAAAAATAATCATTTACTACAAAATAACCTAATTGCATTCCTTATAATATTAGTTAACATAAAACTGTAATATCTAACAATATATATACAGCAATGAACAAACAATATATTTGTTAAATATAACTTCATGATAATAATCCTCTAAAAATTCTTTACTCAATAAAAACGATAATATTTCGAATAACCTGATCAATTAATCTTCATCAGGTCGAAGAAGGAAGAAATAAAACTATTTATTTCCTTGAACATAAAACAAATAAATTCTAAATTACAATTCCAAATTACAATTGATAAAAGTTAAACTAGATGTAATTCAAGCACTTTTATAATATAATTCAATTATTAAACTGATAAATAATAAAAAAATAAGAGGCTTGCTCACAAAATACAAGGCTCGTTTTATTTTTTTCTTAAATTGATTTTTATTTTATGTCTCATATTTTTTATTTAATTTTTGCAAAAAAAAAAGGATTAAAAGATATTTTATATATTTTTAGAAATTTTTTAGCAACTGATAAATTTTTTTTCTGAAATCCGTTTTTTTAGGACTTTATATCACTTTATTTATTTCAATCATTTCTCCTATTAAAATTCAAAAATATCAAAGAGATATTTACTTTATTTTAATGTCTTTATATAACAAATAACTGATAATAACTGATAGGATTTTGTACTGGTGTCAATAAAAGAAATATAAACAAAAAAAAAGGATTAAAAGATATGGTTTTTTTTGGATTGGTAACAACTTAAATTTTTGTTTTTACGAAAAAATATATGTATATTTTAGTGATTTTTTTAGGGCTCAAAATGGAAAAAAATTGTTTTTGTATTTCTGTAATTCACATTAAATACAATCAAAGGCAGCAGAACAATTGTGAGTCAAAAAAGTGTAGTTAAAATGTGAAAATTGGAGGCGATATTTACACAGAACGCATACTGGGATAGCAAAGCGTACCCAAATAGTATAGCAAGGGTCATGAAAATTTTAAAAACTTTTAATAGCTGAAACATAAGATAATTTTGTTTAAATATTTACAATAGTATCTATAGTTTTACTAAATTTAAACAGTTCTACTATCTAATATGTTTTACACACTTGGCAGTATATACACACAGTTACTACAGTTATCTACAATATCAACTTATCAACTTAACACTGCGATAATATATCAACACTAAAAGATATTCAGGGCTATTCTATAAATTATCGTTATCCGTACCCGTAACAACAATTGTTAAGATTTTGA
>JAFIDM010001028.1:64583255-64597891 GCA_023159025.1 Thereuonema tuberculata
GTAGAATTAAAACAATTCCAAAAGAAATTCCCAACTTGCCCTAAAAGGTGTTACTGCAGCCCTAGAAAACCGACGAACGGCCTAGGCCAATTGAAAAAGCCAAACTCAAAACAGATTTTTGTTTATAAAGTGCAAGATGCCTATAAATTCTTAAATTGGATCGAAATGAGTCCAAATTTGGAGGGGTAATCAAGGAAACATGTAGAATTAAAACATTTCCACAAGAAATTCTCAACTTGCCCTAAAAGTTGTTATTGAAGCCCTAGAAAACCGAGGTCAGCAGGACAGCCGACGGCATCGGTCATCAAACGCGGTGGCAAAGCAACGATTTGTGGAACTTTGATTCGACCTACGATTAATTTTGCAATTATTTTATTCTATCCTAACGCTTCCCTAACTCATTGTTATAGTGTTGTTTTAATTTTAAGAAATAAAATCATTTCTTACCTCATTTCCTGCTCTTTTTCTCTTTCCAACGCAGTCTGTACGAGTAGAAAGGCCGCCATCATTTTGTCCTAACGGCAGCTCTCTGCTGCCTGTTATCTCGTAACAGTAAGTTGTTATTCCTAACGATGGAACCACCTCGTTAGGACGTTACAGAATACGAATTGTCGTTACGATCGGTTAACTGGTTGTTATCACCTAACGGTATGCTTACAGAATAGGGCTGATTATCTGTATCACAACAATACTATTAGAACTTGTTATTTCCACTATCATTAACATAACAATATTCTCTTATAACATATCATTACTTTTAATTACTGAGTCCTTTGATAATAATAAATGTATGTGATTTGCAATTACAATTATAGCTTCTCTCTATATAACAATATAATAATTAATTATCTGTCTACTATTCGTTAAGCCTATTCACTTGTATGTATAAGTGAGTTATACTTATCTAATAAACTAATACCTCATTCACTTGTATGATAATATAATTCACTTCCTTCAGTAAATTCTATCACTTTACTTAACAGTAATTAACAATTGACTTTTTCACCTATATGTGAATTAAATTCTTCTGGTATTTACTAGATTGTAGTATGGTTATGCTCAAAGTTATCTACTACAAAATATTCCACTATTAGTGATTCATCAAATATTTGCATTTGCCCTCATCGACAAATTATATAGTACACAATTGAATTCCTTTCAATTCACTCGCACGGAGTTAAATTTCCTTTACTTGAAATACTTTTCTCTTTAATCCCACCAAAAGTAAATATAATAAATTACTTACAGAATGCAGTCTTCTTATGCCATTCACCTTGCGGAACGGAAATCAGGATCCGATAAAAGCACTTATCACACTTAACTTCCAATACTTGAAGTTAACACTTAACTGACACTCTTAATCACTTGTGGGAATGCACTGGATTTATTAATCACTCACTTAGTATTCCAATAACACTTTACGTCATGGATGGCTTCTCCATTGATGTGACTTGCTTCAACTCTTGAAATCGAGATTTACATTTCCGGGAAAAATAATCACAAACTTCTTTCCTTCCCTATTAATATGCCTAGTGAGGTTATAGTCTCTAATACCACTATAATTTCAATCTTGAATTACGGGATAATAATAATCCTTCCTTCACGGCTTTCAGAAAATAAAGTTGTCTTCAGTAACAAGATTGGATTCTTATATTTGATTCCATCTAAGTTGATAATTGCTCTTCTTAATAAATGTCCCCTTTTCAATAATGGAATTGTCTTCCCTTTATTTTCTTAGATTTAATGTTCGTACGTTTCTTTTACTTTCAATTATATTCAATAGTTCAATTCACCTTAACTTTCGGATAATAATTATATTATCTATCCTGGAACTTTCCTCTACTTGATATTGCGGTTTACAATAGAATGTTCTCGTACGGACACAGTTTCATCTCTTCACCTCTTAACGTCTTCGATAGTTCGGAGTGATCCAACTTCACGAAATACAGTTGTCTTCTTTCTCGCGATTTAATTTAATCGCTACTAAAGTTCTGTGATTAAACTTTCTTCGACAATAACTTCTTGCTTCTTAATAAAACGCAAATTATTTCATACAGCTTCTTCACTGTAATTAATAAAACGTAACTTGTACTCTTCCAATTTAATGGGTTTCTTTCCGTTGACACTTAAGTTCAAAGTGAACTCGCCTTACTGAAAATCGTTTACTTATTAAACTCTTCTATCTTCACTATGTTCGAAATCCCTTCGAAGCAAATTAAAGTTATTTCCGGATTCGTCTATTCAAATTGATTCTCAGAAATATAATTCTCAGAGTTTTAACTTACTCTGTTTAACACTGTCTTGTGTTAGCCATATCCAATCCAATACTTAGATCAGTCAGCCTCATTGCTAACTGTCCATCAGCTTACTGTTCAAGTCACCCGCTTCGATTCAACTGTCACTTTGACTCGTCAAATCATCATGTGATGCTTTACGCTACGTAATGAGACTAATTTAAATATTTAAATCTACTCAATCAATTCTCTCTTGCTTGAGAAAAAAAAAATAATAAATTTCATTTCAAGCATCTATTATTACCATTTAATTAAATTAACTAGAACTAATTAAATTTCTCCACTGGAGGTTATAAATTTAATATCATCAACAAAATTCCTTCTGTGGCTTATATAACCTTGGGTTCAGTTGGCAAAAATATGGCGGACGCTGGTGGTTGGTCGCACTGTAGTCTCAAGCCACTGTAGTGACGTGTACAGTGACTAGAGACTACAGTGTGGCCAACGGAGGTCTTCTTTTCAATTGGCTAACGCTTCCGCCGCCATGTTTTTGCCAACTGGAGCACAAGTTTATATAGGCCACAGAAGGGATTTTCACATTTTAAATAAATTTTTTGACTCATAATTGTTCTTCTGCCTTTGATTGAATTTAATGTGAATTATAGAAACACAAAAACATTTTTCTTTCCATTTTGCATTCTAAAAAATCACTAAAATATACATATATTTTTTCATAAAAACAAGAATTTAAGTTGTTAACAATCCAAAAAAGATATATCTTTTAATCTTTTTTTTTTGCCAAAATGAAATAAAAAAATATGAGATGAAATAAAAACCAATATAAGAAAAAATAAAACAAGCCTTATATTTTGTTAGCAAAGTCTCTTATTTTTTTCCTTTTGTCTGTGTGTCTGTTGGTGAGATATAAATAACTAAGCAGATTAAATTAAAGCGTGGTTTCTTAACCCTATAACCTTTGGTGAACTGAGGAACTTATCCTTAGTCGTTTATCAGAGTGCTTAATCGTCAACTGTCTGTTGAAGACTGCTGGGTCTGAAAATTAAAACTTTTTCTTGCTTCTTCTGATTAATCCTTGAACATACTCTTAATACTTAGCCTATTGAGTCGATTTCTCAAAACGGAGTACCTAAGTTGCTTCGATGGAATTTACCTAAATCCATTGTACCTTAACTTTACAAGTAAATAAATACATATAGACTTGATACTAAAAGAATAACAATTTATTTACGTGACGAAGTGATTCGTTTACATCTAAATTCTTCTTCTGAAGATCTTGTCCTTTTATTATATCAACACTTGTATGATACTAACTTAAACATTAACTTAACAGTCTTTACGTTAATATTTGTTTATTCAGGGTTCATTTGCATATCATTCTTTCCTTTAATGCAAAATCTTTACTTTAAACATTCTTTATTAACTTCTTTCAAGACTTGGGTCGAATAACTAGTATTGGCTTTAAACTTCAAAATGTCTCTTTAACTTTAATTCAAAACCTTTGTAAAGAATTGACTTAATTCTTTGAAGAGCTTTTACTTTGAATTAATAACCCTTTTATTCTTCTTTAATAGTTATCCTTTTTCATCATTAAAAGAAGTTCTTAACTTCCCGATTAAGTCTTGAGTAATTATAATCTTTACCTCTTGATAAATCTTTGAACCTTACTGAATTTAAATCTTTGCTAAATCTTTAGCCTCTAGCCGTAGCAACTTGAATCAACTTTAAACTTGTACTTGATTAATCTTTAATCAACTTTTAAATACTTGTACTTGATTAATCTTTAATCGACTTTAAACTTGTACTTGATTAATCTTTTAACCCATTTTTTCCCAAACACAAAAATTTTGAAAAAATATGGTATTTTGTCATCAATTTCACTTTAAAATCATTGAAATAACACAAAAAATATAAAAAACTAGCAATATGTGTTGTCATTTGCACTACACAAAACGTTGCGCTGACGCAACGTTGGGAGTTTCCTGGTAAAAAAATTTTAAAAAAATATTATTTCGATCACATGCTTTTATTTGCTCAAAATGAATAATATTGTTGATTACATGAAAAAACTGACCAAAGTTAATGGCATCACTCATGAAATTTTGAAAAACACTCTGTGTGAAGGTGAACCTGACATTTCTTGCATATGTAGATCGTTTGGCTTTTGCAAACCTTGCATCTCCTCCTTGCATTTTCTTCATTTCGGATTATAATATGGTCAGTTCTGTCCTCCCTTACTGCTCCTGGCAAGCTGTTTCTGCTGGGGTGTCCAAGGTTGATGTTTTTTCTCTGAGGTTGGTGGTTTACCTCCAGTTCAGATTCTTCTTCAGTTTTCAATAGAGATAATACTATCTGGGATCTGAAGTCAATTTGACTGATAGTAGAGCCTGTTGCCAGTTGGTACATTTTCCAGGCATTGACAATAGCACTATCAATTCCATTGGAGAATAATGGCCACCACCATTTCTTGCCTCTAATTCTGATTCTATAGTTTGCAATGGCATTGTCATGTAAATCCACACCTCCCATGCCTTGGTTGTACTGGTGGATAACATTTGGTTGAGGGACTATATTGTGCTTCTTTTCCTTCCGATTGTATCTCTTTACATTCATTATTGGCTCAAGGGTACCAAAGTTGGTAACAACTGTTACAACAGAATTGTCATGCCACCTAACAGCGAATACTTTGTTGTTCCCATCAAATCTATAATCAAAGTTCCCTTTTGGTTCTTTCGCTAAGGCTTTTGTTGTTTGAAGTGGACAGGAAGCCACTCTGTTCTCTCTCACTGTACCAGCGGCAAAGAATTTCATTTCTGACAACAAGGTAAGAAGGTAATGGCTTGTGAAGAAGTTATCAAAAAATATGATATGATTTTCAGGATCATGAACAACTTTCAACAAGTTTGTTACAACCCTTTCTCCTAAACCCAGGTTTTCATTAGTCTTCTCTGAAGCTCCACCATAAGGGTCAAACTGATACACATATCCTCCAGCTGAGGCTATACACCACAGTTTGAATCCAAATCTTACTGGTTTCCCTCGTATGAACATCTTAGCAGAATGGCGTCCAAAATATGGCACCATCTCTTCATCAATCGATATCTTATGGGAAAATACACCAAACTGCATGTACCGTTTATTTAGTTCATTGAAAAAAGGTCTTAGTTTGGAAAACTTATCAGATTTGTCTAACTTATCATTATCAGAAAGATGAATGTACTTCTTTATTTCATCAAATCTGTTCCGTGACATTGTTTTGCGTATGAGAGGGATCCCTTTATCTTCATCTAAACTCCAGTAAAATTTTGTTTGAGGGAGAGAGTGATAACCAGTGAATATAAGGATGCCAATAAATTTTTTCAAATCAGTACGTGACATAGCAAATGTGTGATTGTTTTTACTTTGAGCGTATTTGATTGAAAAGTCTACTATTTTATCCAAAATTTCCTTGTCTAAGAAAAGTTGAAACATTTGTATAGGTGTCAAACTCCCAAACTTATTCTTTATTTCTTCGACACATCTAACTTCACAGTTTTTAGGAGTGTCAGTATAAGTTGGGGCACACTTCAGCCATTTTGTTATAGGTTTCTTCTTTTTCTGTTTTGGTTCTTCAGAAGTATTTTGTGTAGTTTCAGGAACTGATATATCTGTTTTGTCGTCTACAGTAGCATGAATTTCAAATGTACCCACCACATCTACTGGTAATCCATCACCCCCGTCATTGATAATCATACGTCCATCTTCAATTTCTTCTTCATCAGTAAGTTCGTCTACTTCAGGAGGTATGATGACTGCATCAATGGCTTCTTCTGACTCTAATTCCTCAAGAACAGCTAAGATTTCCTCAGCTGTTCGTAATCTCTGTTTGTAGAAAGTCATTTCTAATATCTATAGAGCGATATCTCACAGCGTGACAGCGATATACACAAACCATCAATTTGTAAGGACGAGCGTTCCTTATTTATAGCGCTTTTAAAGCTCGAGCGTTCCTTATTTAAAGCGCTTTTAAATCTCGAGCGTTCCTTATTTAAAGCGCTTTATAAGCTCAACGAACTTAGCTGGGCAACTCCCAACGTTGCGTCAGCGCAACGGTCGTACAAATCATTCACTGTTGCGACATAGGTCTAATATGCTCAAGAAAAAAAATATCCATGTATATCTTACATATATAGCAATCAGGAATATGCACATAAAGATTGAACTAAATATATTTTAACAGTTCAAATAAATTATTGAAAAATATTGAAAAAAACATGTTTTCAATATTATTTTTTTTTCAACAAAATGTTAGCCTAATTGTGAAATGCAAACACTTAGACAGAGAGTTTATGAATGCCTTTTAACACATGCATGATGAGTTTTGTGTAATAAGTTAATTTTGACTGCATTTTGTGATGTTAAACTTCATGTTGCGTGAACGCAACACTGGGAAGAAATGGGTTAATCAACTTTTAAATACTTGGATTAATCTTTAAATGCCATTTAAATCCCTTCACGAATATAGCCTTTTTAGGATTCTTGCTAAATGTTGTTCCGTGGTATTAATATGAAAATAAATTAACTTACTTTATTTTCATCCTCGAAAAACCTTCATGATTGGAACGTCCTATGATATGCCTAATCTATTTATGCCGCGTTACCTAGCGACCGACGAATATCTCCTGGAAAATATTGCAAAGATAGATTAGTACATTTAGCCTTCTAAAAGTAGAAATTCCTATTTCACATTTCAATAAATCTCTCGTAACAAACTCGATGTGAAAATCCTTTTTCCTTCATCGAATTAAATGTGATATTTCCATCGCTAATCTCATAACTTAGAGAGAATAAGCGGTCATCCTAAAGCGTCTGTTCGTGGCAAAATCCGAACGTCGTCTCATCTCAAAATGGCAGCGTCCATAACAATCACTTGAGATTCGTCTGAGTCTGATACTTCGATTGTTGCTTCCAACAATTCGTTCGTGAACAAGATGCATCGCCTTCTGCTTTTGGCTTTTTCAATTGTTGTTCAAACTGGATTTCTTTCGATGTGAGTATTCCTTGTGGTAATTGCACTTTATAAATTATATTTTCACAACAGTGTGTCATTCATATTTCTTTTATTGATACCAGTACAAAATACTATCAGTTATTATCAGTTATTTGTTATATAAAGACATTAAATTAAAGTAAATATCTCTTTGATATTGTCGAATTTTAATAGGGGAAATGGTTGAAATAAATAAAGGGATATAAAAAAAAACGGATTTCAGAAAAAAATTTAATCATTTACTACAGCGATTCTCAACCTGAGGGGCACGAGTATATCGAGAAAAAATCATATTAAAAAACTAGGTTTGGAGTTGTTTTTTTTGGTTGAACAGAAAGGTTTTGGATTTTTTTTTTTTTTTTTTTGGTTTAAAAAAAATGTTTTGGGTTGTTTTTTTTTTTGTGTTTTGGAAAAAATTTATTTAGGGGGGGGGGGGGTGATGAAAATTGTGATTGAAAATTAGGTTGCAAGTACTAAAAGGTTGAGAAACACTGATTTACTAAAAAATATCTAAAAATATATAAAATATCTTTCAATTCTTTTCTTTTTTGCAAAAATTAAATAAAAAATATGAGACAAAAAATAAAGATCAATTTAAAAAAAAATAAAACAAGCCTTATATTTTGTGAGCAAAGTCTTTTATTTTTAATTTTTTTTGTTTTTGTGTCATTCATATTTCTTTTAGTGACACCAGTACAACATACTATCAGTTCTTATCAGTTATTTGTTATATAAAGACAATAAATAAGTAAATATCTCTTCTATACTGTTGAATTTTAATAAGGGAAATGGTGGAAGTAAATAAAAGGATATAAAGTCTTAGAAAAACGGATTTCAGAAAAAAAAAAATTAATCATTTACTACAAAGTAACCTAATTACATTCCTTATAATATAAGTTAATATAAAACTATAATATCTAACAATATATATACAACAATGAACAAACAATAGATTTATATACAACTATGTACACAACAAAAAATAAGAGGCTTTGCTCACAAAATATAAGTTTTCTTTTATTTTTTTCTTAAATTGATTTTTATTTTCTGTCTCATTTTTTATTTAATTTTTGTAAAAAAAAGGATTAAAATATATTTTATATATTTTTAGATATTTTTTAGTAAATGATTAAATTTTTTTCTGAAATCCGTTTTTTTAGGAATTTATATCCCTTTATTTAATTCAACCATTTTCCCTATTAAAATTCAACAATATCAAAGAGATATTTACTTTATTTTAATGTCTTTATGTAACAAATAACTGATAATAACTGATAGGATTTCGTTCTGGTGTCAATAAAAGAAATATAAACCAAAAAAAAAGGATTAAAAGATATGTTTTTTTGGATTGGTAACAACTTAAATTCTTGTTTTACGAAAAAATATATATGTATTTTAGTGATTTTTTACGGTGCAGAATGGAAAAAAATTGTTTTTGTGTTTCTGTAATTCACATTAAATACAATCAAAGGCAGCAGAACAATTGTGAGTCAAAAAAGTGTAGTGAAAATGTGAAAATTCCTTCTGTGGCTTATATAACCTTGTGTTCAGTTGGCAAAAATATGGCGGACGCTGGTAGTTGGCCACACTGTAGTCTCTATGGTCGGCGACAGATTAACTTTGAAGCATTGACAGAGATAGGAGTGTGTGCGACGGTTTGTCACTACGCATCAGAAAAGAATCCCTAACAAAAATCTTAATTTTATTAAATACCAAGATATTAATAATAACTTTATTTAGTGAATTTTAATATAAAAGTGATATAATTATAACATTATGTTATATGTGAAATAATAGCAGATAGAAATTTACATAATGCTCAGATACGATGTGCAGTAAGCAATTTAACGGATTCAATCATGGCGGTGTTTCCCCGTCAAAATTGTATCTATGTCCTGGTCAAGGGAAAGCTTTGAACAGTCAAGCGAAGCAAATCTTATTGAATGTTTATTGCAAACTGCATACTGATAATCCTTCGCATTCCATTCGTTCCATCGTGGAGCTAACGAGCAGTTTTACTGGAGTAAATTCTTTCAAAATTTTCGCGATCAGCTGAAAATCGCACTTTCAAGTTGAGCGATGTTGAAACACTTGCCCACACAGCTGTCACAAAAATTTCAGCGCAACATTGGACAAATTATGTGGCACACATTAAGAAAGTAGAAGAAAAACTATGGAATATTGATGGTCTCGTCGATAAAGCTCTTGAAAAGGTAATCATACACTTGGATAATAACTCAAGTACTTCTGATTCAGATGAAGAACTGAGCGGCGAAGATGAAGAAGATGATTTTTTTTAAAAAAAAGTCCTTGTCAGGACTAACAAATAATAAGAAAGAGGAATCAATTCCTTTTTCAAAAATAACTTTGTATTAATAAAAAACATATAAAAACTAATAATTAAAAAATTAAAATAAAATAAAAAATAACATTTTTTTTTAAATATAATTTTTTTTTTAAAGAGACCAACTCTAAGGCAATTAAAAAATCAATATTGAAAACACTATTATTTAATTTCTATGAAGTTCATTCTCTGCAATTCATTAATGATAACTTTATAATAACAATGATCATAATTAAAATAAATTATTAAGAACTTATTTAACTATAAAATTGATATATTCACTGAACATGAATTAGAATATTAACTTTTCTTAAATATTTTCAGTAATATTATTCAGTATTTAGCATTGAAATTAACAAATAGTATAGATCTTAAATATTTAAAAAATAAACCACTTGCTCCCACGCAATTAACGGATTAAATCTAAGCTGTTAGCTTTCCCCATATGAAGTTTAAATCAGCCCACCGCGTAGGAATACTTTTTTCTCTTCCGTGATGCGGCGCTAACACTTGTAATGCTTGGATGTTAGTGTGTCGCAGACTGTAGTCACTGTAGTGACGTGGCTGCTGGGGCGCCATCTGTAGGAACAGGCTGGTACTGCCTGTAGTAAACACATTCTTTCTGGAGGCTTAATAACAAATATAAATGTATGTGGTATGCGTTGAAGAAAACTGAATCTGCAAATAAACTCTTAAGAAATATGACATAAGCAAAAACTGAAATTTAAAAGAAATATGAAGGGAACTCTATTAAGAGACATGAAATGAACGAAAAATGAAATATAACAATAAAAAAAAAAAAAAAATAAATAAAAAAATTACATAAAAAAAAATAAAAAATTACATAAAAAAATAAATAAAATAAAAAATAAAAACAATAAAAACCAGTGTTCATTTAAATCATTTCCTATGCTGTATTTTAAGCTTAATTACATACTTCATCATAGCTGGTATTAAAAAGTTTTTTATCCTAGGAAGATTTCAAACATTAAGTGTAAATTTAAAGTTAAACAGAAATTAGTGTTCCTTTTTTTTTTAATCTCCTTCTCTTTCTACCTTTCCAGTCCTTATTTCTGTATAGCTGGAATAATTTAACTTATCTTAATAGACTTTCCTCAACCTTCTTCCCCACACTTTACCAACATCGATTTTCCCACTCAAGAAGCCGCATGCGCAATAGTCTCCTTCCGTCCCTTATGTTGCGTCTTTAAATTTAGGAGTTACTTGCATTTTTTGCCCAGTTGATGATGGACCCGTGACGGGCCCGAAACTTGTCCTGTCTCGCTTTTTAACTTCACTTGTTTTTTAATTTTATTTTAGTCAATTTGTGTGTTTTTTTTAAGACTTTTTAATGAAATTCAAATGTGTTCAGATTTACTTTTCATTTCTGGAACTGCTGATTGGAACTGCAGAGATAAGCAGGAATGTCTTTTTATATAATAGATACAATTGGTAAGAATTTTCAATATTACTAAATTAAAAAATAATTTTGGTCAAAGATTGGAAAACCAAATTAAATATAAATTATTTAGTCAAATAAATTGGGAAATATATAATTTAGAAAAATTCAAAAACATTAAAAACATAAAAAATGAGTTAATATCTGATATAATTGATGAAAAAAATAACTCTTAATCTTAACTACACTTAATTTTTAAGATTAACTTAACTACACTTAATTTTTAAGTACTTATATCAAACTATCAGCACCTATACCACAGGTATTCTTAATATAAGTATACCTAATAGGACTGGTAAACATTAAAAAAAAAAATATCAGAGAGCATTCTGACATATAAAGAACTTTTAATTCCCGTTTAGAAAATTTGGGTATTTGGAAAATGTCGATAAACTTGAAAATTTCAGATAAATAATAAATATTTAGGATGTAAGTAATCTTATATTATCATATATTTTCTATATAGGTTGAGTTTTAAAATTTCATGCTACGTCTGCCTATGATATTTTGGACGGTATTAAAAGATAGAAATACGCAGACATTAGAGAACAGTTTAACTATTCCTTTACATCAGAAATACAGAACATCAATATATTTATATATTTCTTTCTAAATTCGAAATGTTTGCTTCTGTATATTTAAAAAACAATTAAAAAACAATTAATTTCTCCCTTATACATTTGCTACCGTATTTTTCGTTTTATCTAAGAAACTAATACAAATGAATATATGAAAACAAGCAGTTCTTAAAAGATACTTACTTTCCTTAAATTTCGTTGAATTTTTTTTTTTCTCCCTTATACATTTCTCCCTTATAATTAATAATTTATATAATTTCTCCCTTATACATTTGCTAACGTATTTTTCGTTTTATATAAGAAACTAATACAAATGAATATATGAAAACAAGCAGTTCTTAAAAGAAACTTACTTTCCTTAAATTTCGTTGAATTTTTTTTTTTTTTTTTTTAAATCATGAAAAAAAAAAGCCAATGATTCGATTGTAATTTTTTTAAGGTAATCTTAATCACGTCTATATGCTTATTTCTCAACAAGATACACAAGAAAAAATTTCAATATAAAGTAAGCGCTTTTCTTATTCTTAAATGTGTATGAAAAGTTTCAAGAAAATCCATTTAGCGGATCAACAATTATTAAAGGGGACATTCACATAGGCTTACACATAGACTTATTTGATGAGCTCAGTTTTCTATTGGAAAATAGACTAAATATTATTTTATTAATTTTCCTTTTTTGATAATTTACAAATTTTGTAAACTTTTATTCAATTTATTACAAAAAAAAAATAGAAAAGATAACGATTATTTTACAAAATCTATATTAAAGTTATCTGTTTGATGGAAGTTTCTATCATTTTTGCTGAACAGACAAGAAAAATTCTATCACTAAGTTCGTTGATATAAGTGGAAGAAAAGAAAAACCCACCCCTACAACAGTTGTAATTTCGTGAGAAATCTTCTTTTGAATAACAAAATATTAATGCAAATTATAAATGTAATCTTCTATTATAGTAATGGCTCCTTAACAATAAAAAACAAATAACGAAAGAGGAAATATGTTTAGTCAGGATCAAGATTCATTTCAAGGTCTTCGTATTCAAACAATCGTCACACTGAACTTTGAGACAAGAAAATCAACTTCGTGAACTTTGAGATTGTTTCTTGAAATTTTGTTGAAAACATAAGTAGCAGCTAATTCTAAAATCATTAAAAAAGAATCTTGAAATTTCTATTAATAATTTGCGTAGTAATGAGAGAATTGTAAATGGTATTACAGGTTTTAAAAATTTGTATAGAGTTTCTATTATACTATAGTAGTTTTCAAAAAAGAAGGGTTTGCCATATAAGGTCATTACGTAGCGATCGATTTTGTCTGGAACAAACGTCAACTGTCATGACGTCATCAACTTGAACTCCGAGTAATCAGTCAAAGATGGCGTCGTCTTGTGATCTCTTCAGCGTGAGCAAGAAAGGACAAACTTTGCATAGCCAAGCAAGGGGAATAGTGTGGAACGTTTTTAATCATTTCAATTTTAATTATTATTATGTACTCGTAACTATAGAAAATACAAAAACCAGAATGTTTTCGTAATGTTTATAAGATTCAGTTACGGATTTTAGCAATTGATGGTACTGTTAAGTCCTGGAAACGTCAATCTATAAGGAAATTACGTCATCAAAAACTCTTCTTTCATGAACTGAATTGTAGAAATATTTCAAAATAGTTTCTACATATTTAATATTTAAGAAGTATATTATGTTAAAAAGTTATTAAAACGATCAACTATTTCCCTTCATTATTTATTACTTCCTTCATTTTTTTATACATCATTTAATTATATAAAGGTTAAATGAAATAAAAAGTTTTTATAGAAAGTGAGGGCTATTTTCCAAAATACGGTAGATCCAGGGAACAGAGTGAATAGGGTGATAATTTCACTAACAGCGAAACAACATACAGCTAAAAATTTTCTTCACTGTATTTAATCTACTGAGCAGAAATTCTAAACTCAAAAGAGAAGCACTAATGTCACGTTTCAAGACAAAATGCTCAAAAGTTCAATTGCTGTTGCAAATAAAAGTTCTTCTTTCGGTGAGTACAAAACAAAATTAAAAGTAGAAATTTATAACTTTGCGCTGTTACTTAGAAACTTTAAAATTCTTAAGTGATTTTTTCCAATTAATTTAAAATTAAATAAATGCCACGAAATAAAACTTTGCGGTAACTTGAAGCAGTTAAAATTCCAATTTACTTTTTATTAATTATTTAGCTTTACTATTTTATTTAAAGAATCGTCAAACTAGTCTACAATTACTCTGCTTGATTAAGATGAAGATGTCATAGATAAGAGCTTGATATCAGTCAAAACGAAAACTAAAAAATTATTATGAAGCAAGGACAGCTTCATTTTAAAAATTTAAGTAATTGAAATACACAGCATTTTTAAAAGCTCTTTCAATAGAAATCGGAATTTAAATACTTAATAATGAAAGTTATATTTGTAATTTATTGTTCAGCATAAAAATAATTCTGATCACGAATATTTATTTATATATCTATATATTTAAATTTAATATTTAATTATCATTTTATGCTGTATTATTCAATTGTATATAATCAACAAAATTCTCATTAGATATTGAATTCTAGTGTGATATTTTTAAGTTAAATGTAATGAAGCAACAGTTTGACAAAGTTATTTAAAGTTTACATTTCAGAGTAAAAACAATTCTGATTATTAAAAATAAACACAATCTATATCTTAACAGAAGACTTATTCGTAATATTGACTTGATAGCTATTCCAAAACAAAAATAGTACAATCTTACTCAGGGCCGTTTCTACCATTAGGCAAGACTAGGCGGCCGCCTAGGGCGGCCGCAGGACGTATTCCGTTTTTATTTTTGGTTGTGAAAACAGGATTGTCGTTTTTTTATTATTATTTTTGGTTGTTGAATTGAAGATTCTGTTGTTTTTTTTTAAATATTTATAAATTGCACATCAGTTAATTAAAAAAACTAAAATTTCAGA
>JAFIDM010001028.1:64611049-64621421 GCA_023159025.1 Thereuonema tuberculata
AAAAAAAATTAAAATTAAAAGTAATTATTTTAAAGTATTAAAATCGATAATACGTTAATAAATATTTTATGTGCTGTAATTATCTTGAGATCACTAAATATATTGATAATGTTTACTCTTGAAAAAATGTCGGAACCAAATGTGGTGCCCTCAGAAGTTAAAACAAAAAAAATGACGAGAAAATCCATGTGCACGCTACACGCGGCCACTAAGACTTTTTTTAGCGCATAAAATAACAAAGTTCAGGCAAATATTAATAATAATAACATTGGGTGAAACCAAGTTGTATACAAAATGACATCTTGGTACAGCTGTTTCACGCTAACATGGCGATCATCAGCCAGGAGCAGTCATCAGTACACAACTCGGTACACTGGCCTATATAAGAAAAAGGCGGAAAAATTCACGAAGACCGCGTGCAGAGTGCACATGGAGTTTCTCACCATTTTTCTTCTTTCGGCGAGTTTTTATTTTTTTCTTTTAACTTATGCGGGCACCACATTGATTCTGACGTTTTCTCATATAGGCTCGTGTACCGAGACCTGGTTGCGTACTGATGACTGCTACTGGCTGATGATCGCCATATTAGCGTGAAACATCTATATCGGAATATCATTTTGTATTCAACTTGGTCTCCCCCATCGTTATTAATGTTTACTCTTGTTTTGATTTCTTTGTATTTTGTATTTTAGACATTTCTGTCAGTCGTAATATCTTCTTTGCCTTCAACAGTTTTTCACGGATGTGGTCTATTTGAGATTAGTCTATCAACTTTTACTACAGTAGGTATTTGTAATATCACGATAAATCCAAATATTAGTTGAAGTATTTATTTTATCTTAATAATTAAATATGTTATTGAAATTGAAGAAATTAGAAATTTGCATATCTATATATATAAAAATGAATGTATCTTTCTTTCTTTCTTTGTCTCTTTGTTTCTTTGTCCTTTATACACTCCTAGGCCCTTTGACCTATCTGGATTTGCAGAATTACTCTTTAGGACACTGCGGAAAAGATAGGCTACCTTAGAACCCCCCCCCCCAAAGGGGTTGAAAAGGGGTAAAAGCCCTGAAAAACCCAATATCCACCTGGTGGTGAAAATAAGAACTACACAAATATTGTGTAAAGTGAAAAATTCGCTCTACTGTGGGGGGCAGGGACACCACACTTGGGTGGGAGGAAGCCAACACAAAGGCTGAAGTATCCCACCTCCGACCGACACCGGGACCTTATATTTAGGGCCCCTTCTCGGGCCCCCAAGTCAATTGCAAATAAGGAAAAATTCGCTCTCCTATGGGGGCAGGGACACCCCACTTGGGTGGGGGAATGGCGACACATGGGCCTAAGTGTCCAACCCCCGATCGATACCGGGACCTTATATTTAGGGCCCTTTCTCGCCCCCCCCCCAAGTCTATTTCAAAAAGGGAAAACTTCACTCTCCTATGGGGGCAGGGACACCACACTTGGGTGGGGGGATGGCGACACACGGACCTAAGTGTCCAACCCCCGATCGACACTGGGACCTTATATGTACGGCCCCTTCTCACGAGCCCTTTCTTTCTTTGAGTGGCATTGCAACGCCTGCCGGGTACAGCTAGTTTACCTGATGAATATTTCTGCGATGTTTACGGAACAGTAGAATTTTATTTTTGAAAGTAATTTCTAATCACTTCAAGACAGATAATAGAAAAATAGAAACTTTCAAACATTATTCAGTTGACTTGCATTAAATAAACTCCCGTAGTCCATTCAAAAGATGATGGGGAATCTGCATCTGATTCATGGTGAGCCGGTGGCTCATGAGCTAGATTGATAATAAGTTGAAGTTGAGTGAATAATCGTGAACTCAAGATTACTAAATAAAAGTTAAATGCAAGACTTTAATTGAAAGCAAGTTTAACGTCCGTAATTATTCACAAATGGAGAGAGAAATACGCCAACCGAAGGCATATTTATTGTCCGGTTGGCGAATTTCTCTCTCTAAAGTTTTTGCAAGACTTTAAGTAGAACTTAAATGATGAAAGACTCTGCTAGACTGAATGACTCACGAAAACCACTGCAGAGTATTTTCCTACATTATTGGAAAAGCTTAGGGCATTGGGATTTGAAAAATCCAAGCATTGGCCATCAGAAAGATAACAAATTATTCAGTGTAAGAACACATTTTTATGAAGATAGCAGAGGAATAAAGTGGTAGGGTTGTAATAGTTCTATGATCCAACACTTTCTGGCGTTTTAAATTCCAATTGGAAGAAAATCTGTAATTTTGCTACTGAACGAAAATACTGTGAAAATAAAAATCTTCATTTTATCTATTTAAATTTCTTGACAATATGTTAGTATATTTTTTAGGAAAATAGGTTATTTCTATGCATCTTTATTGGACTATTACTCAACTGAATCTTTACATGTTACAACAGTACATAGGAGTATAAAATTTTTTGAACATCTGCTTTGAAATAAAATTATAATAATTATTTTGAAATAAAAATTATTAACAGTAAAAAACATTTTCATGAGTATACTCATGGTATCGTATACTTATAGATATGAGTTTGTTTGTTTAAATTCTTGACTGTAAATAATTTTATTTTTATTTTGGAGTTGGGAAGAAGGAGGATGTTCCTTTTCCCGTTTAAGAGGCTTGAAAAAGAATAGGCCGATTAGGCTATTCGAAATATAGCATAGGAGGATGATGTAGATAAAGAAGCTGTTGGAAATTCTCTGGGATTTATTCATTAGTGTTTAGTAATTATTACCTCAAATTTATGTTCCCTTTTATAATCCAAACAAATATTTTACTGGGTTAGCAGAGTTGGGCGAAAGAATATTGGCATGTATTAGAGCATTGAAATAAATTCAACAAGAGTGGAAACATTTAGCATAAAATATATTATAACACTTAACTTTGTATATACAACTTCTTTACAAAATTCTATTAACACACTTTCATAGTTCAAAGTCTGTCAGTTCACTTTATATCTTGATTAACTTGCACTATTGCCTCTTCTTAAATAACCTTCCTTTCTTCCTTAAGTTCAGTTCGGTTATTATGTGTTTAATCCTGACTGTACGACTTTTCACCT
Source organism: Thereuonema tuberculata (assembly GCA_023159025.1). Lineage (NCBI taxonomy): Eukaryota > Metazoa > Arthropoda > Chilopoda > Scutigeromorpha > Scutigeridae > Thereuonema > Thereuonema tuberculata. Next base: position 64,614,139 of record JAFIDM010001028.1, read on the forward strand.
TATGTGATTAATGGCTAATTATCATTTATGATAACTTTGACTAATCATCTAGCATGATATTTCATTTTAAGATATATTCTCTTTAAATAAACTTTTATCTAGCATGAATTATTTACTGAATCTTTTTCATCTTGTATGATTAATTAATTGGCTTTATTCATCCAGCATGATTATCAGTTGTATCTTGATCAATATGAATTATTCACTTCCATTTAATTCATAACTCTATCATTGTATGATCTATCTTGGAATATCTATTCTTTATAATATTCCTTCAATAATTCCTAGTTGAATTATTCACCGATAGCAAATTACTATTTACTATTTATTTATTACTTGAATAGTTTATTCACCGCCATAAAATTAGTTTGTTAATCGCTGAAACCTGGTAGTCGAATGTTCTTTAACATCTTCCTTATCAGCTTATCCTAACTTCATCTATCACTTACGATGAAATAATAATATTAATTCTTAATATTCCTTGTTAACTGCTTTAATATTCTTGGATACCTAAGATACTATAACTATCTTCGTCTATTTGTATTTTCGTTGCCTAGCGTTTCTATAATTCGAAGGTCCGATATTTTTGCATGTCTCTGTAAGCCTCTTTGTAAGCGTTATCCCTTGGACCGCCAATGGAAATTTCAAGTAAAATTCTTAACTTACAGTTCATTGAGTTCGTTAATTCTTTACGCTACTTCCCGTAATGAAAATCTGCGATGTTTCATCAGAATTGCTCGTCAGATTTAAACCTACATTTCGTCTCGGCCTCATATGGTTCCCGGGATAAAATTCGCTGTTGACCGATTTCCTAATCGATAGGTCACACTCACAATTCAGTTATTGAATTGTTTAGCGAAACTCAAAACTTTAATGCTTACTGGTTTAACTTTTTGCTTATGGCTTAATACTATTCATCTTAACTTTACTTAACTCAACTGGCTAATAATTATTTTCATTCTACCGGAGATTAGGAACTCCCGGCATTTAGCTCCGCTTACTTCGGAAGCATTTCTTGGACTTCTTATTGTCGGTAACGACCCGGGGTTGTGGGGTAACCCGTAAGAGAACTGCATCGCACAGTCTCGAAATCCCATAGACGGCGATCTCTGGGGACCGTAGCGAGGCCCTGTAACTTAGCATTTTGAGAGAGACTGCTTTGGCTTGCAGGTAACACTGATCTGCGTGCAGCCGTAGGCAACGGTCTACAAGCCGTGGTGGTGCAGGCAAAGAGACTAAGGACCCTCGTTGTTAAGGGTACCTCCTCTGTAGACCGGCTAAGTTGTTACAAAGTCACGGCGCTGAGACGTCGTTAGGAGAGCTGGCTCTTCCCTCCTCTGTGTTTGCCGTGCAGAGCTTTCCCGATAGCGGGAGGTTCCATCGTCTGGGCTGTGAGTGGCGGCCGCACCTACGGGGCGGCGTCAGCCGCAATAACGGCTTCTTGGCAGGAAACCTTCAGCGAGATCGGGGAGACCGATAGCCATAGCCCAGGCTACGGTCTAAATCGGCTGATGGGTGAGCGGGGGGTGGCACGGGGTCAGACCCTTTCTGGTGCGTATGCTCGTTAGACGTCTGTCCCCCGTGCTTTACCCGCTATACACGTCTGGGAATCTAACGAAGGGGAGTCAGTTTGGCTCTCCGGGGCCTACGGGCGGTCCGTTGTGTGGCCGTGGACCCAGGCGTGCGAAGGTGCTGACGAATGATTAATATGGATTTTTTAGATAAAGAACTGGTGACGATGTTCGAGGAGACGGGCCTCATGGGTTTCTGTGAGTCGGAGCTGTTTGGTGAGACGGGCCCCACTGGGCCGATTTTGGATGGAGACCTGGAAGATCTCAGCCTGCAGGAGTTTGAGGTGGAGCAGACGGGGATGGAAGCTCCGGCAGGTAGCGATTTTGTAGGAATTGACGGAGGGTGTGAGGAAACTCCCGAACACCCAGGTGTTGACAGTGAAGGCGAAGATGGGAGTCCTGGTCCGGGGAGACGAAGAACGGGTACCAGGGTCATCCCTGAGTCTGAGCCTGATTGCGAAGAAGTCGAAGATACCGCCACGGAGGTGGTGGAATCAGACACGGATACGGTGATCGAGGAAGTCCCCCCGAGGACTATTAGCGCCGAAGAGGGAGTGGTGGACCCCTCAAGCCCGTCGGCGTTGGTGGAGAAGGGACGACGGAGGCGAAAGCCAAAGTCAAGGTCTAAGTTGAAATCGGGCAGGAGGTCAGGCAATGCTGACAGGAGGAGACGAAAGAAAAAGAAGCCACGCACGGGTCTGTCTCCGCTGGCAACGGAGGCGCCTTGCGTGGGCGCTGGCCTGAGCACCCAGCCGGTGGATGGGGAAACGCAGCGTTCCCCTGAATCCGTTTCCGGAGAGAGCGCGACTATGACTGGGGTTAAACCCAGGAGTCCGCAATCAGCTGAGGCAGATGGGAGCCAGACTGCTGAGATTAACGCGGACTCGGATGGGGACACGGGGAACCAAACCCCGGTCCTCAAACTCCGGCTGCGGGGATCCAAAAAGGGACACGAGATGCCCCCACCCCCAGCCAAAAAGGAGGCGGTTTTAAAACTTAAAAGGATTCCAAATCCTACCCCCTCATTGGACAATGACGTAGCCACAATGTCTACTAAGTCCCCAATTGACAGTTCCAATGCCAGTAGCATTACATCGAAGGTGAGACCCCAAGGGAGCGGGCGAAAGAACGTACGCGTCTCCGAACCCCAACCCGATGAAGGTCTTACAACGGGGAATAGCTCTGCGCAGCTTGCACCCGCCAAAGCACCCGCCCAACCGACAAAGGATGTACCTATTGCGGCGGCGGAGCCCGGCTCTACTACGGAAACAGGGACCCAAATCCCTGCCAACATAGGGGAGCTGGCCTTCGGCTGTAATGCGCCCCTGGAAGTCATGGATGTCTTTTACCACATCCATGACGCCATCAGAGCCGCTGTATCGAAAGAGGATCGGGGAAAGATCTCGTTTCTGAAGCAAGATCAGAGAGTCGTCTTAGACAACTTGACCCGCCTCTCCGAGCTCTTTACTCGGACCCTTGTTGCAAACAAGGAGGCACAGCGACTTTTGCTCCAGGAACGACAGAGGCCCAGGAACATTAGTTCACCTCTGCCCAGTGTTCCGAAGACCGCCCAGGCGCCACGGCCCCAGTCGTACGCGCAGGCGGCATCGAGCAAACCTATAAACTGCTCTAAAAAAGACGTTCCCCTTCGAAAGAAGGTTTTACCGACTCCAGCGGCGCGCCCTGCCGCAACTGGTGAAGCCAGGAGCGCCACTGTCACAGCCCCGAAGGTCCGTAACCAGGACTTTCACGTGACTGTAAGGCTCCGGGCCGAAACCCCCCACGCCTCGGATCTGGATCAAATACTTAGAGAGCAGCTCACACCTAAAAAACTCGGAGGAGGAATTAGAGCCAAAGCTGTAAAAAGCAATGGGGATATGATTCTCCGATGTTTTTCCAAGGAACAGGTGGGATTGCTGACGGCTGCTCTCAAAGATGTCCCTTCGGTATTGATCCTTACCCCCCCTAAAAGGCGGCCGGTTTTCCGGCTCACGGGAGTTCGTGCTACGCTTTCCAGTGGAGAGATAATTAGCCAGCTGGCCGGCAACAATGCGGGATCAACTGCGGACCTTTCGGAGGAGGCTCTCCGGAAGGGACTCGTGATTGTCTCCCGCAAACCTTGCCGGGACCCGGCGAAGTGCAACGTGGTGATCCGTCCGAGTGAAGCTATCCACGCGCACTTCCTCCGGCTGGGGTTCCTCACTTTCGAGTACCTGAGAGTCAAGTATCGTGTGGACCCGCAAGCTATTATCTGCTACCGGTGCCAGGGATACGGCCACGTATCCCGGGTGTGTCAAAAACAGCAGGTTTGTGGGAAATGCGGGGATCGGCATACCCTCAAAGAGTGCAAAGCTCCCAAGCCGCGCTGCATCAACTGCACGCGGAAGGGTTATAAGGTGACGGGGCATATGGCTGGCAGTGCCCGGTGCCCCGTCCAAGTTGCCGCTTGTAAGGCTGTGGAAACTCCCCCTAACAAATGACCTTAAGGTTCGCGCAACTTAACGTGGGGAAGGGATTCGTCCCGTGGAATGAACTCTCCCTACAAGGTCATTTAAGAGATTTTGCATGCATACAAGAACCCTATGTATTGCCCTCGAATGCAATACCGAACCTGGCCAGGGAATTCCGAGTCCACTATGTCCCGGACCCCGCCCAAAGGCCGCGATCGTGCATTCTGCAATACGATGGGAGCATTCGGTGCCATCTTCTGCGCCGCTGGTCCACCCCGGATTTAACAGCGGTCTCTATTTGCTTTCCAACATCTGAAATTGTGCTGGTAAGTTTGTATGCGGACGCAAACCGCAACATCCAAACCGACTTGGACCGACTTGGTGATATCATTCGATGCCACCGCAGGGTGATTTGCTTAGGAGATTTCAACGCCAGGTCTACCTCATGGGGAGACCGCTTGTGCGACCCGAGAGGCGAAACTCTTGAGAACTGGCTCGTTGAGAATTCGGTTACTGTGGTTAATGACCCAGATTCCCCCCCAACGTTTCTAACAGCCAACGGGCAAAGTTGCATAGATCTTGCATTATCCGTTAACCTTAGGGTGCACGGGTGGCAGGTATCAGAGCAAGACGCCGGATCGGACCACGCCCTGATTTCTTGCGAGATCGGGGACGAGCCACCCTGCAAATCGGTGGTTCACCAATCCTTTTGTCTACGTAAAGCACGATGGACGGAGTTTGGAGAGTACCTTTCCGCCCGAAAGGAAGAGCTTAGGTCTGAGATTGAGGTAAAAGGGTGTGAGGATGCGGCGATTCTCTTCTCACAGACATGTGTAGAGGCTTGCCGCGTCTCAATACCACTCCGGGGTCCGCCTAAGAGCACCGCAGCTGCTCCTTCATGGTGGTCGCCTCACCTCAGGGATCTTCGAGCAGTGATGCGCGCTGCCAAACGAAGGCTACGTCAGAGTGGTCCAAACCAAACTGACACGTTACGTAACAGGTGGAAGGAAGCCAAATCAACGTATAAACGCGAGATGCGGCGAGCAAAGTGGACGTCCTGGAGGTCTTTCTGCGAGAAGGCCTCCGAGGCCAATCCATTTTCTCTTCCGTTCACCGCTCTGAGCGGCAAGCGCAGAGTCCGGGCCCCCCTTGACCCGGTGTTACTTCCGTCCGGTCTCTGGACGGAGAACGAACACGACACCGCTAGGTTTTTACTTAAAAGCCTGTTCCCAACTGATGAGAGCACGCCTGAGGAGAAAGCGGCACTAATCCCTCCCGTTGATGAGTACCCACCTTTCCCCGATGACCGAGCTTTCACGATCGGAGAACTTCGTGCGGTTGTTTCCCGAACCAACCTCGCCGCAGCCGCAGGACTGGATCTCTTCCCCAGTAGAGGAATCCCACAAGTCCTGACGGCGATAGGCGAGGTCTGGCTTCAATTGCTGAATAAATGTCTCCGCGAAGCACATTTTCCAACCATTTGGAAGTTAGCGAGGGTGGTCTTGATCCCTAAAGATCGAGCCGGCGCCTATAGACCTATCTGTTTGCTCTCTGCGCTGGGCAAAGTTCTAGATAGGTTGTTAGCGCAGCGTGTTTCCTACCATCTTGAGAACAACGCACTCTTGTCCGACCTACAATTTGGCTTTCGGCAAGGACGGTCTACCATCAATGCGGTACGTACGGTGATAGACTTTGCTAGACAGGGCGAAGCCCAGGGAAACTATGTCGTTTTAGTATCTATTGATATTAAAAATGCCTTCGGGTCTCTAATGCATGCGAGCGTACGTCGCATGTTGAGACGGAAACGGTGCCCACGCAACCTTTGCAGGCTGGTCGAAAGTTTTCTGCGAGACAGAGAACTGCAGCTGGGCACCGCGTCCATGCACTCGGACCGAGGATGCCCCCAGGGGTCAGTCCTTGGTCCTCTGCTGTGGAACTTGATCTTTGATGAGCTTCTCGAGGACTGGGCGCAAGCCCAGCGAGAAGGCAAAATCGACCCGGCGAACCAACTAGTTGGCTATGCGGATGACGGACTGATCGTGCTCCAAGCTCCGTCTCGCAGAGCCCTTGAGCTAGCTTGGCAGAATTGTGCGGGTGTTATTGGGGCGTGGGCGGACCGTCATAGTCTACAGCTTAGCCCGGACAAATCCGAGGCACTATTGATTCTTGGGAAGAAGCTCTCCCGAGAACCGATTTTCAGCCTTGGAGGAAGTCGGGTAAAGTTTAAACCCACCCTCAGATACCTTGGGATGATCCTATCCCGGAACTTTGCATGGTATGAACATTTACGTTCGGTTCGTGAAAGGACTCGGTTGATCGCTCATCGACTTGCGGGCTTCGCTCCGCATTCGAGCGGAATTGTAACTAAAGCACGGAGGCTTTTCTTCACCCTGGTAATCAAGCCAAAGGTTCTCTACGGTTCAGAGGTCTGGGGTGAAAAGGCGTCCCTCGTTAAGGTCCGGGCAAACCTTCTGGCTACGGTCCGACCTTTCCTACGAGCTATCACAAGGTGCTACCGTACGGTTGCAAACGAGTCCCTTCACATTTTGAGTAGTTCGATTCCACTCGATCTACTGGCCCTGACGGCCCTTGACTACTATGTTGACACGCATAGTGACAGGTTTGAAGGGCGCCATCTAAGTTCAAGCACTCACCCAGCCGAAATACAGAGTCACCCTTTCGAAGATTGGGACGATGATGTCACCGGCTACCATTCCGTGGCTTTCACGGACGGGTCGAAGATGGGAGAACGCACGGGGTTTGCGGTGGCTTGCTATGATTCAAATTATGCCAGTATTGATTCGATAAAGCACCGCCTACCAGACCACGCAAGTGTACACCAAGCCGAGTTAAGAGCCATCCTCACGGCCCTCCAATGGGGTCTTGATCGTCATCGAGACACCGGAGGGACATTGGCGGTGGTTTCTGACTCTCGGTCGGCCCTTTGCGCTATTGCAAAGGGCGAGTATGACTCCTCTCTAAGGAGTAGGGTGGGATCCGCACTGGCTGACTTAGCGTCGGCTGGCGTGGGACTAGCCCTATTCTGGACAAGGGCGCATGTGGGTACAGTCGGTAACGAGCGAGCCGACAAGCTTGCTAAAGAAGGTACGTCCCTGCCTTCGGTGACCGTGGTGGAGCCGCTCCCGCGCAGTTACGCGCAGAAACTGCGAAAGGAACATTGTCGAAATCTCTGGCAGAGAGTGTGGGAAAACTCTGAGAAAGGTCGCCCTCTCTTCGAGTATTTGCCAAGGGTTCCGACCGG
>JAFIDM010001028.1:64641421-64671057 GCA_023159025.1 Thereuonema tuberculata
TTCGGATTTCCGGGGTTCTACTGTAATTTAATATGGTTCCACTTTCATGTAATGATATATATTAATATTTGTGCTGAAATTTAAAATTGATTTTATTTATTTGGACTCATTTGTTTATATGAAAAGAATGCACTAACCTAGCTGCTATTTTATACAAAGAATTTTCTGATTTAAAAAGTTTGCTCTTGTAAAACTTTACAAAAAGTACAATTTAATTGTATATAATGATTATATGTAATATAATATACAATATAAAACATTATATAATATAAAAAGCAACTTTATTCTATTTATTCGTTTCATATTCAGTAACAATCCAGAATTCAGTTATTTCGTATTATGTTTAACACAATAAAAATATAGAAAGCACGAAATATAAGCCATCATATTAATAATCAATATCTCTTAAAAAAATACAGAAACTATGATAATGTCTGTGTTTCTGTGTGTCTATGTAACTTTGTTTATAGACTAAACCGGAAGTCGAAGCCTCATGAGTTCTACCTCTTTAGAATCCCCATCTCCTGAAGGTTTGGATCAAAATTTGGGTAAAATCCAAGAGAACAAATGTCATATCATCGATCCAATTTTTCTTTCTTTCGGTTCAGGTGGCCCCAAATGATTGAAATTTCAGAGGGTCGCAAGGTTTTGTGCTTACTGCAAACTGTGAATTCAGTAAAAACTTGAGCCTAAAAAATTATCCGAAATGCATTCAGCACAATTTTTCTTTTTATTTAAACTTGTAATTTTCAAACTGTCGGGCGCGAATTTAATTTGAAGTTGGATGGCATTAAAAAAAAAAAATTCTAATAAATTAAATTAAAGAAAAGTGTCAAAATGAAACAACATCAATTCATAGAAAAGAGTATGTTTACAAAAGAAACCGAACAGGGGAAGCCGTCATTTTATTTTTATCAAAGCTAATTTATGAGTTTTAGTCAATTAGGACTAATTAAATTAGAACATTTAGGACTGGCATCTAAGAAGAAAGGTTCTGTATCCTAATTAAAGAAAAAGATGATTCGATAAAATTATTGGAAGAGCTCGATAAGAGGTTTAATTTATATTTAACTAGCAGCAAAGCTTGTCGGACGACAGGCATAAAAAAAATCTGAAAAATCATTTTATTATCAACTATGAAATATAAAGTAAATGTAATCTAAATACTGTGCTAACTTATGAACGAAGCTTCTACGGAAAAAATGGTTTTGAGTTTCGAAATCAGCGTAAACAACTGAGTAAGTATGCCAAATTTCATTAAAATGGATGCAGTGGTAACAAAATTATTTGGTTTTGAACGTATGTTTTGTTAGAATTTCAGCTGTCGAGGTCAGTTCCCAAGAATAAAATTTCATGGAAACAACGTGGAATGACACAATGAATTAATATTTTCATCCAATTTGAGTACGTTTGATTCAATGGTACCATTGAGAACCGTTGGATCTATCTTAATAGCTTAATTATATCGAGTTACAGACAGACAGATAGACGGACAGACAGACAGACGAAATTAGCAAATTATATAAGTTGATTTCTTAAAGATTTCTCGTCTGAAGTGAAGTTATATTCAATCAGCGATCTAAGTGATGATGCAAAACTACGTACTTCATACGTCCATGGAAATAAAGTTACTAGTTACAGAACTGAGACACTTGGAGGTGCCCTGGCGATTTGGCTGGCCAAGGGAACTGTGTCGCAACCACGAAGACAACGAATGTAGAGGCGTGCCGAGTGTGTTCGGGCGATATCTTCCTGAAAAGTAAGTTCGGTGCCGCAAAGGGAACGGCAACACAACGGGTTGTGGAATTTCGTCAACGTTCTGCTGTGCTGTGAGGGTGCCACGGAGGACTACCAAGGGGGTTCGGCTATAAATCAAAATGTGACCTGCGACAGGAAGAGCGGGATCCTGACGATGTCCTGATCTTTTCCAGACACGTCTGCTCTGATCGTCGGGGCTTAGTTCAAATAATATTCATCACTGAAGACAATTCGTCCCCAATCAGCACAATTCCACGTTGATCGTGCCCTGGAATCGTTCTTGAAGATGCGTACTGGTCAGTAGTAAGAGACGTAGAGTCTGTTCCCGCAGTCTTCTACTAATTATCCTAGTGGTCACATCAGTACTGGCGAAACATTGGTTGATATCGACGAATCTGCTATTGTTATAGCTGCTCTGACAATCGCTCTATCTTCCCGTTCTGTTGTCGCCCTAGGCCATCCGCTGCCCTCTTGTCACTGAAATATGTCGTTTCAACATCGTCTAACTCATTCCTGCCAGCATCGTCTAATTCGCGCATCGCTCCAACCTAAATGCCGAACAATTCGTGGGTTTATCCATCCAGTCTTATGTAGCCCGATAGGACGTTCAAACTCCGTCGTAAGGTCGTAGTGGCCGCGAATTCGGCGGCGAGGCATTGTTACACAAGGTAGGAAAACACAATCAAAATCCACTGGAAGTTTTGTTCTTGAAAGCGTGATTCGATCTTTATTTACACCGTCGCTATGCTCAGTTCCAATGCGCTGTAGCTCCGGCTATTCATTCACTGTTTTGCGAATTTTTGATGATTTGCATATGCGGTCGAAACGTTTTTTTATATGAAGTTTCATTACTATGGGATTAATTTTTCGGGGTGCGTCGATATTTTTGTCAAAGAATGTATCAAGTTTGTTAAGACTGAAATCAATCGATACGTCTAAAGGGCTGTGAAATATCTAAGAAGATAAATAAATATATAAATAAAAATATGCTGAAATATTTCTTTTTTTTTATGTTCTCCAGTCCGATTAGGTGTAATTACTTAATTACTCCTGTATTATAGGTGCTGGAAATTTGATGTATGTCATTAAGATTACAGTACTACAAAGAAAATTATTAACAAAAAAAAGTAATTTATAAAGTTTTAATCTCTTATCCAACATAGAATTCATCTATATATATTAATATAATAATAAAATATTAGAAATTCCTTTTAATTTCATTATTTATTATATTATAAACCAGTTGATTTTTAATTGCTTTTATGTTTCCACTATTATAATTATCCTAATTTAGCTGACCAAAAAGTTTAGAATAAACATATTCATTTATTTAAAAACCAAAATTATTTTTGATTTATAATTAATTTGGTATTTCAAAAATTTTTAACCAACAGTTGTGATATAGTAGAACTATTTGAGATATAATTTTCTTCTATATTTTTATATTTATAAATATTTATATTTATAAGTATTAATTGTGGGCCTGGTAGCCGAGTGGTCAGGGCGCTCGGCTGCGGGTTGGAAGTGACGGGATCGATTCCCGGCCTCGGCGGAGGGCGGGGATTTTTCCACGCTTCTTTCACCTCCAAACGGGTCCTAGGGCCTACCCAGCCCTCTCTGGCATGGGTACGGGTTTCTTTCCCGGGTTCTAGGCAGGCGGGCGCCGGGCTGACCACCCGGCCCCAACTCCACCCCGTGGTCATGGAAACGCTGGGAGCCTGACCTCCCGCGCCCATACGCCGAGTCTGGCGTGGGATTAGAGAGAGATAAGTATTAATTAGGGACTGTCCATTAATTACGTTAAATGTTTTTTTAAAAATTGTGGATCCCCCCTCCCCCTTGGTGAGATGTGGTGGGACCCCCCATCCTCCCTCACGTGAGATTTCAAAAAGTCAAAAAATCAAAAAAGTTCAAAAAGTTAATATTACAAAATGTTGTAACCTATTGTAATATGTATATTCTCTGAATGAAAAAGTTGGCGTGAGATTTTCGTTGACCCCCCCCCTTCCCCCTCTTGGGAATTTTGGGGAGTTTTTGGGGCCCCCCCCCCCCCTGTTGACTTCACATAATTAATGGACGACCCCTTAATGAAGACTTCGAAAGCAATTTTGAAACTGAAGCGGAAAATGCTGGGTAGGTGATTCAGCGGTGGACGATTTGATGCAGCAATCCACGGTGGAGGCCGGATATTCTTGAAGATATTTTATCTCTCAGGCTTATCCTAGGACTTTCATAACCCTCTGTAAAAAGAGTCTGGCGGTTTGTTTTGAAGGTTAAAGGAAGCAAGCATTCGTCTGACCTTTCTGTAATTAGTGACACTAAAAGAAATAGTCCAGTGCTATTTGGGAAGTTCTTGTTATGACCTTATTTGATCTTATTTGATTTGATCTTATTTTTGATGGATAATCAATACTTCCTAGCTTCAAATACAGGATATAGTTAAGATAGATCGATAGATAGTTAAGCAAAAAGTTGGCCTTTTTATGTGATTACCATCTTCAGCATTTATTACTGAAATCGTCATGCAATATATTGAAAATTCATTTTTTCTTAATACCTCAATTTCCATCAGTTCTTACCAATGTTACGTTGATGACTTGTTTTCAATCACGGAAGAAGGAAAAGAAAAGATTACCGTACTTTAAAGGAATTTAATAGGATACACGAAGACATCACCTTATTTTCGAAATTCGAAATAGGGAACAAAGAAATAAATTTCCTTGAGGTAAAAGTCATAAAAAGAAAAGAAAACAATAATATTTTACTGAAACCTACTGCTTCTCAGTTAATCACTCCTTATTCATACAATTCAAGAAGAATTTATGATTAATGATAATACATACAACTTTTTATTTGGGTAACCCGGAACAAATCTTTTTACAATCATTTAAACAAAATAACAATAATTTAACAATTTTTAAATAGTGGATGCACATACAGTTTTATTAAAAAAGGAATTAAAGATATCTTATTCAAAATCTATAATCCCAAGCCGAAGATCAATAATGCCCCACCTGCGTATGCAACTTACCCTTTCCAATCAAATATTTTCAGACAACTCAATAACATTTTGATAATTAATTTGAAGGAACTGATATTAATTTTAGGCTATAGTTTATCGACGAAACTTACATTCCAAAAACCTAATAAAAAGTCAAACGGAAAAAGTAACCAAAAAGGATGTGTATACGTATATTGTTCAATGCAAAAATCAACATTGCTTTTATATTGGTAATAGAGGTCAAAAATTGCAGAATAGACTTTACAGCATCAGTACGCTATTAAAATCAAAAATCATTTATATGTCACCTTATCATCGACTTCAATCACATAGCGGTTATTGAAATTACAGTAAAATTGGAAACAATAATATCTGTAATATGAATAATAAGAAATTCTAATATCTTCTTTATTTAAGTAACTCTAGGTCTCACCTGCAAGTCCAAAAAATTAAAAGAATAAAGACGAAAAAGCTTCACCAACAGAAACGCACCATTACCCCAAGATAGCCTACAGTCTTAGAAATCGAGATGCTTAAGTATTCGACATTGACAACAAGGTACAATACATAAACGACCAAGCTTCACTGCACATCGTAATCATGACGTCATTGCCGAACGAGCCACAAGGTCCCAGCGGAGTTCATATGATAACCATGAAGGGAGTTAATCGCTCGACTACGTTGAAAGCATCGTTGAATAATGGTTTTGAATTGGTCAATGAGAATTTTTCAATGTACAAAAATTCTGATTTCACATTAAATATTTTATAGCCTAAGGATAAGCCATGTAATAACGACTTGAAAGCGGCTCCATGTTTCCAATTATTGTATTTATATTTATATGTAATAATTGTTTCCAAATTTTAAATATTCTTAATCGTAAACAATTAGTATTTTAATTGTGTGTTCATTTTTTTTTAATTAGAAATTAATAACTACAGACGTCTATGGAAATAACTGATCAATCTTTTTATTTCGTTTTCTTTTGTTTTTGATCTTTTCAAATAGAATTTGTACTTTCTTAATATGAACAGAATAGCAAAAACCATTGCTGATTGCTCTGGTAACGATGTTTGGAATATAACTAAAAGAAATATATTAAAAATGATATTCTAAATCACATATGTCTTGAATGTAGTAATATCTTGAGTCTTAATATCTTGAATGTAATAACTTTATGCTTTCCTTAATATAACTTTCATATCCTTTGAAATACTGGAAATTTTTGGACCTTTCATTTCTATAAATTGCAGTTTTTTTCTTAATTCAGTAAGGCTAAAACTCATAGTAATCACGATTTATAAGCGATACTTTTAAATTAACACTAAAAATTTATGTATATACCTTTATAAATGAAAAATTAAACAGCAACTCAATGTTATTAGTAAACATTTAATACTCGAACAATTTTTTTTTGAAGATCTCCATTTAAAACGATAAAAATTATCAAATTACATTATTTGAGTGTAAATTAATTTTTTTTTTACTTACACAGAAATTTCAATTTAAATAATAAATTTTGTGCTAAATTAGTTTTTACAACCTTCTTCCCCCGTTTATTTTTTTTTTTTTTTTAATTTTCAATTTTTTCAGTATTTACAAAGGAATCAACAAAGAAGTATTATTATTTTTGTGTTGAACGGAAGAGGAAAACTACAAAATAAAAAATGAAAACAGATGTTAAAAGGTTTCAAGGTTACATTACTGAGACATGAGGAGACTGCATTATCTAACTTACAGTCGACCTCAAAAGACAGATCCAAGGTCACTTCCTTGGATTTGTTATTATGACTTTCGATCTGACAAAATGTATCTAGTTTTCTTCACTGTTTTATTGGCAATTTGTTTGGCAAAATGGATTCTCTCGACTAAAAAGTTACCTCCAGGTCCTTACAATTTGCCCGTAGTTGGTTATCTGCCTTTTTTGGATTTCAAACTCGAATTAGGATACAAAAAACTCAGTGAGAAGTATGGAGATGTTTTTGCCTTAAGATTTGGTCAAAGGTAGGATGAATTTACTTTCATTGAAATACTTGAATTCATTTCATATTATTATTTGTTATATTTTCAGTCAAAATTTAATTCAAAATATTTTAATTAGTAGTTTGAATGGTGCTAATAAAAATTTTAAAAAAAGTAAAAGTTAAAAGTAACTTGCCGGGGGAGGATCTCGAGGGGCTAAAGTCCCACCCGAAATCTAAACAACACATTTCTCTCTCAGTTGAAATCAAATTAACTACAGTCCTCACTCTGAAAGATGAGACTCCCAGAATGCAAAGCAGATTATAGATTGTCCTTTCCTGGCCGTTCGCTAACATTGAAATAGAAGAGGTCTCTTCTATTTCAATGTTAGCGAACGGCCAGGAAAGGACAATCTTTAATCTGCTTTGCATTCTGGGAGTTTCATCTTTCAACAAGAGGACTTTCATCATATGAATGTTAAATTGTCGCCTCTTACGACATCCACGGGAAGACAGGAGAGGTGCTATTCTTACTATGGTCCAACACTATATTACGCTTTTTGTAGGAATGAGCCCCCCCCCCACCCTGCCGAAAGAAAATCCTTGCTACATGGGTCCATCATAAAAGAGTGAAATGAATTTTTCCCGTTTCATCCGCGAAAAGAGTTATGAATAAAAACTTTTCTGAGTAAATATTCAAAGTCTTAAGTATCGCAATTGAATGAGCATAAAGCGTCTTTAACAATAGCTTTCGAAAATTGCATTTCTTGTAATAAATTAAATAAATATTTTTCAAATAATGAATTTCTAATTTGAAAATAATAAAAGAATTATAATAATAAATGATGATCATAACTATATATAAAAGACTAAGCCGGCAGATCTGCTTATTCATGTAATTTAAAATTTAATGAAAACTAAAAATTAAAAATTAAAACATTAAAATTTAAAATTAACAGGACCTAGGTTTTGGCTTGAAACGACAAGGCTTTTACCATTCTAAGACTGGTAAAAGGCTTGTCATTTCAAGCTAAAACCTAGGCCTTGTTAATTTTGAATTTTAATTCAAAAATTTAAGTGCGTGGAAACAATTACATGAGACGTAAAGCAAAAATGCACAAGACTAAGAGTTCACTGATCTGTTTTTGGATATTGTGATACCGGGAATCCAGGATAGCCTATTTCAGGTTTCCTGACCATCGTCAGTTGGATCCGCCCAGTATCTTACAACTCAGTGAACTCAGAAAACATTTAAAGAAAACAAAGCAAACACCATAACGGCCCTCCATATTAAAAAAATATCAATTCTTGTTTTTATCAACTTCATTTTATCAACATCAATTTCATTGAACCTTTTTTGTCTGTCATTCAATAGATAGATGCCCGAATTTTGTTTATGGATTCTCCGGAATCGTGCGTAATTTCTGTCGTGCGTAATTCTTGAGTTAAAAAAGCAAACTTCTCAGTTCAATTTTACACTTATTTCTAAAATATCATCAATAAATAAATTATAGGTTTTTATTCTATAAAAAAGCTATCTATTTTAACAATTTTTTTTTAATAAAGCAGTAATTTGTCAAAATAAATCATTTATTTTTAGATATGCTAAAACGGATCAGATGGAAACAATGATTCATTCAACACAATAAAATGTAAAGCATAATATTTTTTTAATTAAATTTCTTTTATTATTATAAATTTGATGTCTTATCATTCTGTAGCCTTTAATTAAATTTTTAATTACTATTTTAACAGTTGTACAAACATATTTTAAAACTTTTGAATTAAAAAAAGAAGAAATTTATTATTATTATTATATCAAAAAAGTTTCAAACCATGGGATTCCCCAGCTAAGACAATATGGCGGGTCAAGGACCAAAGCACATATTGCCAAGTGTATTAAAAAAAAAAAAATTGGAAGAATAGTTAGGGATGTGTGCTTGTGTCCATAAATTTCCGAACTATGCGTGTTGTGTTGAGTACCACAGCCTTCTGGAGTTGTGCATAAGTGTTTTTATGGAGTCCTAGTGTGCTGAGGCTGTGATGCAATGTGTGAGGCACCAGACCAGCAGCGGACAGGATGATGGGTACAACACGTACTCGGTCCTGCCTCCACTGCTTCTGGAGCTCGTGTGCTAGGTCTGTGTATTTACTTATCTTGTCAGCGTGAGTTTTCTGCATGTTCTTGCTGATGGGAACTGCAATATCAATGAGATAGGTCTGTTTGTTGACCTTATCAACAAGTGTAATGTCAGGTCTGTTGTGTTGTATAGTTTTGTCTGTGTGAATGGGACGGTCCCAGTACAGCTTATGTGAGGGTGACTCTAGTACGCTTTGTGGTGTGTACTTGTAGTATGGGACCGTGTTCTTAATAAGTGAGTGTTTGTGTGCTAGCTGTTGATGAACGATCGATTCTACCTGATTGTGTCGGTGGAGGTAGTCTGTTTGGGACAGAAGGGGACAGCATTATTATTATTGTTATTATTATTATTATTATTAAAAAAATTATTATTATTATTAAGCAAGAATTTATATATAGCATAAGTATGCAAAACTACTGAACATATTACAAATAAAAACTAGCAGTAATCAAAATTATTATCTTAGACAAAACAATAAAATAAAATTAACATTCCCTCCAATTATTAATAGTTATGGACAAAGAAATAGCAATTTTAATATGGAAAGAATTGTAAATGATAAGTTGTATAAATATCTTTTTAGAAAATCAAAAAAATTTCTGTTGTCAAAAAAAAACCTTAAAAAATGGCTTATTAAAAATTCTTTAAAAAAAAAAGAAAAAAAGAAGAGGAAATATGTTAATGATTTTTTCCCTTATCTTTCTCCTTCTTTTTTGTTTCTATTTTTTCTTTTTTGAAAAATATAAATTTCAAAATAAAAAAAAAACAGAAAGAAAAAAAAAAAGTGGATGTGTTTTCATATGGTAATACAATGTAAAACTAATATAAGTATTAAAATGTTTAAAGCATGTTAAATTATTTCATAGAATACCTTTAGTATTAGTACTATATTTGTATATTTAAATTATTTATGCTCAATTATTTGTTTTTGGTTTTTTATACGATCTTGTAAACTTGTAAGTTAGATTGAAAAGTCTTCAAATCTTCAAAATAAAACAAAAATAAATGTATAAAACAATACATTTATTAAAATAAATATCTCTTAATTTTCGAAAAGACATGACTTCTTTTCTTTTTCAAAGCCGAAAAACAACAACAATATGTTATAACAAGTAGGGGAAAACGATACATATGTGAGACATTCATGAAATTGTATTGTTACAACAATACTTACAAATGTTATTCTCCTAATTCTTTAATTTTCACCTTATTTTAAAATTAAGAGATATTTATTTTAATAAATGTATTTTTTTATACATTTATTTTTGTTTTATTTTGAAGATTTGAAGACTTTTCAATATATAGAATGTCTAGAAGAGGGAGAATTAAGAAGACTTATTTTAAATTAGATATTTTTCAAATGGATATTGTTTAAATGTATATTGTAAAAAAACAAAAATGAATGGATTTGTCAGAACCCGTTGATAGGGACACTTCTCTAACAGGACTGTACTGAGCTTATGTATATATGTTATTAAAAAAACATATTCTTCTTCATTATTATTATTATTATTATCTCAAATAATTTTTACTGTCTTAATTACAAAATAATTTGATTTTAGTAAAATTTCAGACGAAATTACAAAGGAAGCTCGTAATAAATAAATAAAATTAGAAAGTGTTATTTATTAAACTCTTAATAAGTTAGTTTAAAAGCCTGTGTATATTTTTTTAAAGGATTATATTATTATTGATATACGGAGGTTAAAATAAAAGTTTCTTTCTTCGGTTAAAATAATATATAATACAAAAAAAGATATAATATAAGTATAAATAAAGATATGATAGAACAATATTTTTCAGTGAAAATTTCAGGAGCTAAAGAAAAAAAAATTGAGCAGGGACTGAAAGAAGTTATTTATTTTTCAGAAAACAAATTATTATGAGAGAATTCGAATAAGAAATTATAGCATTTTTCTGTACATTATTCTCATTTTCATTTTTTTTATTTATTTTTATTATTCAAGTGTCTCCTTTTTTTCGTAATAAAAATCGGATAGAAATATGACTGAAGTACACTAATTTTGTTATCATTACTAGGTATTCAGATATATATTGGTTAGTTTTTAGGTGATATCAAATAAAACTTTTTATTTGTTTATTACAATTATATGAAATGATTAAAGGACCAAACACACTATAACATAAACAGAAAATACTTGATAAAATTAAGCATATTCCATGTAAGCTTATGTAAGCTTCCTTTGTAAATTTGTCCTGTCTTTGATAAAACGTGTTGTAATTAAAAATTAAAATTATCAAAAATAATTTATATATCAACAAAATTTATTTATTTATTTATTTATTAGTTATTTTAAATTACATTTCAGTCCCGTTAGGAATTCAAATTCCTATCAACAGGTATCATATCTGTATTTATTTTAATATACAATAATTATATTAAAAAAATTACATTTAAATAAATTTTATAAATTTTTCAAAATCAACTTATCCTCAAACATATTGAAACAAATATATTAGCAAAAAACATATTAGCACAAACATAAAATTAACAAATTATTAATCAATATTATCTAATATCCAACTTTTTACCTTATTTTCTACAATTGAAATTCTTTTATAATCTTTAAATATATTCCAATTTATATCATTAAATTATATAATTTAAATTTCTTATACCATATTCATTATAGATATAAGGATAATCAAGTTTTATTCTATTTTTATTTCTCAAATTATAATTTTCTTTTATACTTTCATCTTTTAATTTAACTACACTATAAAAAATTTTTATTATTATATTATATATAAATTTCTGTTTAGGATATAATATATTATATTTTAGTAATATTTGTTTCCTTTTATTAATATTATTCCAAATGTTTTTAGGAAATATCAACTTTAAAACTTTGGTTTGTAAATTTTTTAAATAATTTTTTTTTTTTTTTATTCAATAATTATTTTAAATTACATTTTAGTCCCGTTAGGAATAAGAATCCCTCTCAAACGGGTTCTGGGATTAAGTAGTTTTACAAAGCTAGCCTAATATATATATATAAAAAAAAAATAAAAAAATAAAAAGTACACAATAAAAAAGTGTAGTTAACAGATAATGTTAGTGTAGATTATATAATGAAATCTTTAAAAAGTTTTAACTATATAAATTTATATAAGTTTAAAATACAAAGTTTAATTATATCATTAAAAGTTATATAAAGAAAAGAAAATTAATCTCAAAAGTAAATACAATTGTATATGTAATTATACCTTATACATAAAAAACAAAAATAGCATTAATAACATTTAGTACAAAATGCAATTGAAACCTTACACATATGCACATACACATACATACATACACGCACACATATATATATACACACATATACATACACACACATACATATATATACATACACATATACACACACACATATATATACAT
Source organism: Thereuonema tuberculata (assembly GCA_023159025.1). Lineage (NCBI taxonomy): Eukaryota > Metazoa > Arthropoda > Chilopoda > Scutigeromorpha > Scutigeridae > Thereuonema > Thereuonema tuberculata. The sequence continues at coordinate 64,653,689 of JAFIDM010001028.1, forward strand.
ACACATATACACACACACATATATATATATATATACATATATACACACATATACACATACATACATATACACACACATACGTATACAGATATATATACACATACACACACACACATATATACACATATACACACATACACATACACATATATATTTTTAGAAATTTTCAATTAACCATTTTTTTAAAAAATTTTCACCAGAGAAATGTGATTACTGTTTTCAAATAAATTTACATTTAAATTATTAATAAAGTTTTCAATTTTATAAGTAACATTTCTTATTCCATAACTGTTATTTATATAGGGATATGTTAATTTTATATGACTTTCAGATCTGAAGTTATAGTTTTGTATAATGTTCTCCTTTATTTTCAATATGTGATAGTAATTTTTCAATATAATATTATAGTATAATTTTTGCTTTGGAAATAAAATACCATATTTATTCAACATAAAGTACCTTTTTGTTTTGTCCTTCCACCAAGCGTACTAGAGTCATCCTCACATAAGCTGTACTGGGATCGCCCCATTCACACAGACAAAACCATACATCACAACAGACCTGACATTACACTTGTTGATAAGGTCAACAAACAGACCTATCTCATTGATGTTGAAGTGCCTATCAGCAAGAACATGCAGAAAACTCACGTAGACAAGATCAGTAAATACACCGATCTAGCACACGAGCTTCAGAAGCAGTGGAGGCAGGACCGAGTACGTGTTGTACCCATCGTCTTGTCCGCCACTGGTCTGGTACCTCACACTTTGCACCACAGTCTCAGCACACTAGGACTTCACAAAAACACTTATGCACAACTGCAGAAGGCTGTAGTACTCAACACAACACGCATAGTTAGGAAAGTTATGGACACAACCACACATCCTTGATCATTCTTGCTCACGTCTTTACACTTGGCAATATGTGCTTTGGTCCTTGACCCGCCATATTGTTTTTGCTGGGGAAACCCAAGGTATGAAACATACAAACATAATAATAATAATAATAATAATAATAATAATAATAATAAATACTAATAATAATAAAGCATGCTCAACAATAGTATTATAACTGTCAGAAAAAACAGACGTGAATATAAAAATAAAATAAATAATGAAAACAGCAAAAGAAAGCCAATTGATCAAAATTTTAAAAATACTTGGATGAATTATGATATACTGAAACATATTGAAGAAAAAAACTTGCTATTCGAAAGATATAAAAATAATAAAACTAACAAAAAATATGACTTAAATTATAAAAAAAAGAGAAACTGGTTATAAAAACTATATAAATAAAACTAAAAAAAGATTTTTATCACAAAATCATAAAAAGTAATCAAAATTGAAATGCTACTGTATGGATAATTATAAATAGAGAAATTAGCTTTAAACAAAATAAATCGGAAAATTTGGAAATAAATAAACTTCTATATAATCTCGATGTCAACATAATTTATCAAAATTTAAAAAAAAATTTTCACTCAGAAAAATAAAGACAAGAATCAGATATATTCTCTATGTCACTGTAAATATATTGAAAAGGAAGTTCAAAATTCTATGGTTTCATTAAATCCAAATTTCAGTGACACGAAGAATATTATTGATAAACTGAAAAATAATTACTCTACAGGATGTGATCACGTGACTATATCTGACATAAAAAAGTTTAAAGATATCTTTTCTCTACTAACTGTTGAAATTTTTAAAAACATCTATACCACTGGGATCTTCCCCAATTTATGGAAAATTGCATTTGTAATTCCAATTTACAAAGGTGGAATCCATGACAACTTTGAAAATTATAGTCCAATCTCTTTACTCAAACATCTCAAAAATTATTGAGACTTATTTAACAAATACAATATAAAATTATATTAATAAGATGAATATTTTAAACAAAAATCAATTTGCTCATCAAAAAAATAATAGTGCGACAAATCTATTAGAAAAATTTACTACACAAATCAATGAAAATTTAAACAATGGTAAAGTAAATTATATTGCATTTAATGATTTCAAAAAGGCTTTCGATAACGTAAATCATCATCTCCTATTAAAAAAAAATTATATTCGATGGGTATTAGAGGACCAATTCATAAATTGTTATAAAATTATTTGAAAAATAGAAAATTTAGAATTAAATTAAATAATAACATAAGCAATCTATACAATGTTAAAATTGGATTCCCTCAGGGTTCGAACTTGGGCCCTTTATTATTTACATTATATGTAAACTCTATAAGTGATTACATAAAAAATTCTAAAATTTTCATCTATGCAGATGATGTTGCACTTCTATACAGCGATAAAAATCACTTCACCGCTTTAAATTTTCTTCAAGAGGATTTAAACAATATCACAATTTGGGCTAAAAATAATAAAATGGTTATAAACTACAAAAAAACAAAAGTAATGCTCTTAAAAATAAAAATAAAATTGTGTTAAATGATTCTTATTTTACTTTACACAATTTTAATTGTTTAAATCTAATGTTTATAATAATATAAGATGCAATTGTGACAAAATTGACTGTTCATGAACAAAAATATCTTGGTCTTCTAATAAATAATAAATTGATTAGGGATACCCATTATAATTCAATTATTAATAAATTACACTCCAGTACTTATAAATAAGAAATTTATTTCCCTGTAAACAAAAATTATTGATTGTCAAGTCACTTGTTGATTCTGTTTTAAAATACGCTTTAGATTGCTGGATCGTTTTAAAAAGTCTCAAATTAATAGTGTAAATAAGTTATTAAACAAAATTCTAAATGATATTTTTAATAATTTAATACCGCGTCACAAATAGAAAAACAAAAAATTAGAATTAAATATAAAATATTAACGATCAAAGAGAAATTTAAGTATAGGGTAATATTAAAAAAAATTTTCGAAATTAGAAATGCAAAATTTAATTATGAAAATATTATAAATACTAGAAGTAATTGGCTAAATATTTTTAAAATAGATGGACCAAAAAATAATTTTAGCCTTAGATCAATTAACTTAATCAAGTATAAGCTTTTTTCACAATTAAAATAGGATGATTACAAATACGATAAAATAAACCAAATTAAAAAAGCAATTAATATCGGATGTATTTCAGGACAAAATTATTCTAAATTTATAATTGTAATTAACTAATCTTTTATTATTTTTTTTTCCTTCATATCAAAACATCAGCACCTATATCACAGGTATACATTACTATATAAGTATACCTAATAGGACTGCGAACATTAAAAAGAAAATAATAATAATAATAATAATAATAATAATAATAATAATAATAATAAAAGTAATAATCAAAACAATATTTTTCCTTTATATTTGAATAGAAAAGTTTGAAAATGTATTTTTGTAACTACTAAATTATTAATAAAAATATTGATTTACTTTAGACAAATAAGACTTCAGATTTATAATAATAATAATATATAATTAAAAAAACATTATTTCGAATTTATTATTTTTCGGGAATTATTGTTGACAGCCAATTTGCATTAAAAAGCAGGATCAATTCTGAAATAAATTATTGATTTTGATAAACTATTGCTGTGTTGAAAAGAAATAAATTGTTAAAATAGATACCATGCTTATAGAACAACATCATATAATTTATTTGGCGATATTTCAGAAATAACGATGAAATTGTACTGAGGAGTTTTTGTTTTTAACATAGATTTTTATGAAGAGAAATTGCAGACGACTCCGGAGACCGGTGGCTTCTGAATGTTTATTCAGGACAGAGTTTAGATCCCATACACCTATTACATTGTTTTAATATATTTAAAGGTATGTCATCGTACTGTCCAGTTGGGAAGCAGTCAAAGAAGCTTTTATTGATAAAGGATCTGAGTTTGCTGGAAGACCGAAACCTTTTTCTGTTATTGGTTGGGCTTTAGATTACAAAGGTAAAATTTCAATGCTTATTAAAAATACAGTTTGCCGTTTTTAAATATAGCGTAACTTCGGCAATATTTTTATACATTAATCGATTGTTTTTTTATTTGCTAGCTATTATGACTTGTGATGGAGAAGTATTTAAAGAACAAAAGAGGTTTATATTAAGTTCACTTCGTCAACTTGGATATGGAAAAGATAGCATTGTGACTGCCATTCAAGACGAAGCTGAGGTAAAAGAGTCGAAACTTAATTTTCTTTCAGATGTGGTAATGTATCCATCTTTAAGATTATCAACTGAATCATAAAAAAATATAAGACTAATCGACCTTCCAACCAAAAAAAATAGTAAAATAATAAAGACATTAGTAAAACTTGGATTCTACGATCCCATCCCTATCTTCCAGTTCCGTCTGGGGCCATCACTTCATCTTCATTATCGGCTGCTCAACAAGTCGAATAGGATCCACACAAAACTGATGTGTTTCCTCATTTCATCTTTTAGAAATAGATATACAAGAAATTTGTTGTTTGAATGCCGATGTCTTTTATTATTTATGCAGTTTATCTCTTTCGTTACCAGGGTTTCAGTTGAAATCATCTCTGTTATTGCTCTAGCTGCATGTTTTGATCATCGATTAATCATTGTAGACCGTCTCACACAGTAATGAAACCGTCTCACCCATATTAACATCTTGAAACAACACAAAATCTTTATTAGAGTGTTGACCCACCCTTCGCCTGAATTACAGCTTGTATCCAACATGGGATGGACAAATACAGGTCATGCCCAATGTTCAAGGAAAAACATAGCCATTCCTCGTCCTCTAGTTCAGAAAGTATGAAGGGAGATGGAGCATTTGGAAGAGATGAAGAGAGATGGTACCTGGCACTTACTTTGGCCTTTAAAATACCCTATAAAGGTTTGATTATGTTAAAATCAGGAGACTGAGGAGGCCAGACAAGATGTTCCACTTCATATTAGCGCTCATCGAACCATGCTTGGACACACAAAGCAGTGTAAATAGGGTCGTTGTCGTCTTGGGACAGATGTCATTCTCTTGAAAACACAGTCTGCAGCATAGGATGGAGATGATCTGCAAGAATGCTGAAATAATGCTGTGCTGTGACCTTCCCGTATGCGTTCCTACGATAATCTGTTTTTCGAAGTCTGAGAGGTCGGTCTGCTAGCACAATTTTCACATGCAACCCGTAGGACTGATTTTAATCAACTGATATCACCGCCTTCACGGCCACTAGATGATAGACGCTTATTCTAAATGTCGTGGCTCTGCTATGCAAATGAAGTATGGTCCGTCTTCATATGTGTGTTTTAAATGTGTCCACCCTCTGTATATCCTTTCATTGTAGTCTGTTATATTTACTATAAATAGTATAATTAGGATTTATTTATAGTATAATAGTATAATTAAGATTCTTTTAAATCACCTCTGTAGATATACAAGAAACGAATATATTCGTAAACGTCGTTGTTAGCCATCTAATCCATAAGTTAATCCATAGAAAACAAAAACAAAAAATCTTAATTTATTATACTTTAACTCTTAAAATAATAATTTGTCGATTAAGTTATTCTATAAAATTTTACTTTTCTTTTATAATTATTCCAAATCTGGAATTGTATTATTAAAATTATCAATTATAAGTGAAAATCCATTTTAAAATTATAACTATAAATCTTTCATATTTTTTTAAGCAAAATTTATCTTTTTGAAAGCAGATATTGTTAACTCTTGGAATTTCGCAGAAATAAAAGGACGAGAATGTTAAGGTGCATCTTAAAGAAAATATGACTTCTGATTGCAGCCATGTACATTGCACCCATTCCAACAGTAGTAATACTGTTGAAATTTCAGCTTACCAGAAGCGTATTAGATAGAAATGTATCCTTTTGTTGGATGGACCACATTCGTATGAATCTATTGTGACGTTCTTATTAGATTTTCTTTTATTTTCTAGGTACTGATAAGTTTGTTTCGTGACCAGAAAGGCACTATGGACAACATCCACACTATATTTAACACAGTAACTACGAATATTATATGTTCAATTGCATTTGGGAAACGGTTCAATCATGGAGAAGAAAAACTGAAGAAGATACAGGAACTATTTCATTCAATGGCAATAGTTGTTGAAGAAGTACTTCTGTTTGAAGCCTTCCCTATTTTACGGTAAAATATTTCAATCAAAGTCGTTATTGATAATTAAAGCTACTTAAAAAATAATTTTCAAATTAGAACTAAAACGGAATTTGGTTAGACTACGAAAAGAAAACAAGATAGCGATTGCGATCCAATCACAATGCTTCGCAACGGCTTCTGATACATGAATGAAGAAAATTATTCAAAAGTTGTAATAAGCTAACAAGCTGTTTTTATTGAAAACTTTTCAATTCAAAATCCACCACAATAGGCTCATGAACACTGAAGAAAGATGAGTAGAGTACAGATTAAGTCACCTTTACGTTAGAATAGACTGCGCCGGGGTGGTCTAGAAAATGCACGTGCGAGTCTGTTTGCGACCCCATGCTATCTTACCCACCCCTATTTATATGAAATAATCCTCTTTCTTAACTCAAACCTTGTTAATACACTGAATTCCTATTAATGATTTAAAAAAAAATAAAATATATGCAAGTAGCTCCTATCTTTATTATGTAAAATACAGAAAAATCACTATTTATATGGAATAATCGTCATTCTTAGGTCAAACCTTGTTAATAGACTGAATTCAATAACTCTTAAATAATTTTCCGATCAGCTAGAGACACAAACTCTACGGCTGTGAACTACTCTTGGCAAGCCCTTTTCAACGCACCCTAATCGAGTCTCTAGCCCTCGTGGTTGCTGAGTTGTCCACAGACAGACAGACAAACCGGGGATATTAGGCTTCACGGTATCAGAAGCCTAAAAATATTCTCATCAGAGTAGAGCAATTTCATTTAATTCTGTAAAAGCGAGTTGATTCTTTTTCAGTTCATTTTCCTTTTTCACGAAACTTTATATTTATATTATATTTTTTTTATTTTACTTTTCTAGATTTCTTCCCTCGTCATTTTTAGGATGGAATAAGATTGAAAAAATTAAAGAAAGTCTGTGTGGTTTGGTTGATGAAATAATTGAAGAACATATTGATTCTTTTGATCCAAACAATCCTAGGGATCTTATTGATTACTATCTAAAATCTCTGCATGATAAAGGATTGAACTTCACTGATGAAAACAATGGGACTATCTTTTCTAGTAAGTGAAATGTTTATAATTCAAAAAGTTTTTTCAGATTTTCAATGCTTGAAATTACATGATTTTACATGATTTATTTGGAATGATTTTTATTTGTTAAAATAATTTACGTTTAGATACTTTTTCTTGGATAAAAAGATAAATATGAGTAAATTAAAGTTTGGGACAGATAATACGAAAATTTAGATCAAATCTTCAGAATTTTTGTTCAGTTATTAGAATTTTAAAAATGTATCAATATCATAAATGCAATGTTTGTTTGTTTGATCGCAAAAATATTTCAGTGAACAATTATTTTTAATGGCGGCAAGTTGACAAACGTTAAGCTGTTCCAAGAACAAAATTATTATTATTTTTTTTTACAAATGCTCGTAACTTGATCAGCTTTCTTTAGGCCACAACTAGGGGCGAGATAAGATGCCTTTCACCGACGAATCGTTGCCCAGGGTACGCCAAGGGAGGCAGCATCAAATGGCACCCGCAGGAACGGACAGAAGAAGAAACTTCGATGTAGCCTTTCTATTTTCTGATTTTGCATCTTTTTACAAGAAAAAAGAAAAATTGACATTTATGAAAACTTAAATAACAGTAATTAAGTGGAAAATAACAACATAACAGAAATAAAGTTTACAATGTAAAGCGTCGATAATCCAAAAAATTACATTAAAAATAAAGCTTTCTAACAATTTATAGCCAATATAGAAATATATTTATAGCATCTCTTAACCTTAAAAAGAGATGACTAGATACAAAAAAAAACTTGAAAATACTGTAAAAGAAAATTTTTAAACTCAAAAGAAAATATAGACATTAAAGAAACATAAAAAAAGTTTTCTTTGTAAATAATGTTCAGGAAACAAGCAAAATAAAACGTATTTATGTAATTTACGGGCTATGAACTCATTCTCTGTAGACTACAATTATAAGTACAATAAATTAATGTTGATCAATAAAGATTACTAAACAATGATCGGTGAGACCAAGTGTTTATTTACTAAGCGACATCCTAGTATTATTACTGCATTCCTGTAAAATAATTAAAATACCTTTCCTTATTATTTTTCATTAATAATTTGATCGCAGTTTAATTTTTTTTATTGTTTAAATTTATTAAAGATTTCTTTTATCAATGTCATTTCAGGGAGTTATCTAACAAACAATATGGGGTTGCTTTTCTTCGCTGGAACTGAGACATCAGCTACTGCGTTAAGTTTTGCAATCAAATTTTTAATAATGTATCCAGAGATTCAGCAGAAAGTTCAGGAAGAGATTGATAGGGTTGTAGGAAGATCCCGATTACCTGCTTGGACAGACAAAGAATCTTTGACGTATACTTCAGCTACAATTCTGGAAATTCATCGTTGTAGTTCTATTGTGGCTGTAACACCGTTTCATACCAATCCAGGTAAAAGAATAGTAAGAAAATAAACATATAAATACTTTAACTACAGTCAGTTATAGCAATAAATGCTAGTCACCCGTATGACATTGACTTCGTCAGAACAACAGAAGTTTCTTCAGATTTTCTAGTTATCTGGACAATTCAGTAGGCAGTGGTATTGACGAGTGATACGTTCTTTTACAATTTTTGAGATGATTGAGGTCAATGACGGGGAAATTTGGAGTTAAAGACAACACGAAGTGATTGGACTTGGGGCTCAAATCATACTTATGCAATGCTGGTCTTATGACCACCAAAACAATATCTCAAATCTCGAATGTATTTCAAGTTGCATGATGCAGTCCAAAAATCCAGCCAGAAAGCCCCATTACAATAATAATTTCAAACTGAATAATTTCACTGCAATGGATTTTAATTATAATTGGTCGAAGAAATGAATGACCTGCTAATTCCTCATCTACAAGAGTTCACTTGATTCTGTGCTCTGTTCATCCTATTTGTAAGATACCAATCAGTCAAAACCCTGGATCACCCTGGACTATGCAATGAACCATGGCAACGTCATCAAAAGAGTACATAAGACCAGCCTCGAGGCTGCAGGAGCAATATTTGTTACTGTCCGCAGATGGGTAAAGCAGCTGATTTATCCTACTTCGAAAATAGTTAAATTGTGGTGATCAGAGGCTTTTGTCAGAGTATCTCCGAAGCAGCGAGGCTAGAGGATTGTTCGCGCCTATCAGTAGTTGGTCCAAAAATTTAGAAAAAACTGACCGTCGCGTCGGTGTGGTGTGGGCCGGCCACGACGCATTGATGAAAGACGTTAGAGTAGGCTGTCTCGTCTTGTGTGAAGCAATAGGAGAGATACTGTGGCACAAATCTCTCACAGTTTGAATAGTGGTGATGGTCGCTGTTTTGATGGTAAGGGGAAGATCAACATCATCTTAAATAGCTGGTCCTAATGTTTTGTCTGAAAGGTTATATTTTGAATTGATGATCAAGAACTGACTGTTTTTGCAGACAGCAAACAAGAATTGGTCTTCATCTACGCTTAATTGAAATTTTAAGCTCTTTCATGGTAACTATCCTTTTGACTTTACAAGTCCTGAGTTAATATACTATTAAAATTCAAAAGATTCTTTTAATTTACTTTTATTCTTTCCATGTTTTAATCGATGCTTCAACCATCACTAACAATATTCACTTTTTGATTTATATTTATAATAAGCTGTTCAAAATTCAGTCTAGATTACAGTAGATATAAGATAAATATAACGAAACGTTTTGGAATACTAATGTAATTATATGAAAATATTTACTTTTGTATTCCAAAATATTTTGTAGTATTTTATAGTATAGCTGTTAAAATAGTCTCGAGTTACTTTGCAGAGTTTATTAATATTTTTTATTACTCAGACTCAAATGATGGATTTTATTTAGCATCGTAGTTTTAAAGAATACTTCACTAGAAAAAAAGGTCTTTTTTATTCTTCAGTAAAAATATTTCCAACGTCATCAAGGACCTACAAGATTTGGGAGTGTCGGACTGGAGTGAAAGAGTTGGAGACAGATTGGAATGGAGGAAGACTGTGTTTGCAGCCAAGAGCCTTGGAGGTTCATCGAGCTGAGGAGAGAGAGAAAGAGTCAAAATATTTCATTAATGCATTTAAAATACTGTAAACAATTTATAGAATCTAATTTATTTTCTAAAATATTTGAACATTGATTTTTAAGCTGATTGGTGTATTTTAAACGAGGAAATCAATAATCTAACTAAATACATGTGTTTCGTAGTGCTTTCTATAAAAGAGGGGGAAATGTTTGACTTCAAGAATAAAACTTATTATTATGCATGCTAGACAAGCACATTTTAATATGACTCCCATACTTACAAACTGGAAACATCTCAATTCGCCAAAAATTGTTATTTTGCTATGATTAAAGACTAAAGCGAAGAAGCCAGAATAAGGTTTAACTAACTTTAAATTTAATAAATTTATTTAATAATAAATAACTTTAAATAACTTTAATAATTTTGAAGCAACTCTTCCACTCCATCTAGAGTTTGGATTTGATATTTGATATTTCTGTATTGTTCTGTGCGAGAATTGTGATTCTATGTAATGTAATGGAAAGTTATCAATAGCAGTAGGTTAAAAGGAATTGTTTGGTGAATTAACAAGTTCGACAGAAGCTCTTTAAAGACATAGAGGAGATGAGGAATTACAGATAAAATAAGTATATCAGATAAATATTGGGAATTGAAAATATCAATAAGAAAAATGATGATTCTCAAAATTGATAAAAGAAAGATAAAAGTATCCTATACTTGCAAATTATCAAATAATAAAAATGCTTAAATGAAAATATTATCATCTAACTTTACATTTTGGAATATGAAGAATCAGTAAATTAGCAGTAAAGGATATTGAATTAACATTAACTAGTGGAGTAAAAAACAATTCCCTTTTAAAGCTTCGATAAAAAAAAAATTGCTTAAAAGAGTTTATCTTAAAAAAAATAATATTTAAACGTTTAACAACAATAAATCTCTTTTTGTTTGGTTAAGATAAGCTCTGTTAAGTTATTTTTTTGATTAAGCTTTAAACAAGTGGTTGGTTTTTTTTTATTATTTTTTTTATTTATTCAAACGTTTAACAACAATATATTACATTAGGATTTTTCTATCGAAAGTCACTTGATTATTGTTTAGAATGAAATATTAAAGAGGCATTTCGTACCACTTCAATGACGTACAATACGACTTTGTTATTTATTATTTATCCATAATATCATGTTGTAGATATTTTATTGTCGTCAAATATTACAATGGGTATTATTAATGTGTCTTTTCTTTATATATTTATTTGAACAGATGAAGCTGTTGTGAAAGGATTCACTATTCCTAAAGAAACCTACATCCAGGCAAATTTATGGCAAATTCATCATGATTCATTATTATGGAAAGATCCAGAAAAATTTCATCCAAATCGATTTATAAATGAGAACGGAGAAATCGTAAAGCCAGATTTTCTTATTCCGTTCTCAACAGGTAATCATTCATGATCATTCTTAAAATTTTTTTTTTTTAAAGTTATTAAAATTACAAGATAACAAAGTCATACTTTTTGTATTTATTTTTAAGTATTGAAATATGCAATTTCAAAAGGTAAATAAATTTTACGAAGAATTTTTTTTATCTTATTATAGACTAAACAGTAATCTAGGTAGTGCTTTTTTCTACAATTGAACGGAGTTTAAAGGGTTAAGTATGATTTCAATGAAATACCAGCAATGAGTTTCATTTACTATATCTAGATCCCCATTTTACACTATTCGGGAGACACTGACTAAATGGCCAGTGGCCCCATTGGATCGAGAGTATCATATTCGTTCTCAGTATAGTTGATTTAGTTTTGATAGATCCCAAGTTTGTCAAATTATTACAATTTTCTGACGCTGTCTATTGCCATCTATAACCGAAAGTGGCCTGGTCAGAATGTCCTGTTTTCCTTAAGTCTCTTACCAAGAGGTATAAATCCGATTCTCGGTTTAGACTATAGAGAACATTACAAACACACACAAAGACACAGACACGGGAATCTGAATAGCTCTTCCCAATGGGTCGCTAAAAATGGAACATTGTTTAACTTATTGTTTTTTGCTTATTTTTTTTCCAGGACGAAGAATCTGCATAGGAGAGACGTTGGCTAATATGGAATTTTTTCTTTTTCTAACCTGCTTGCTACAGAATTTCGTATTTACACCTGGTGACGATCAATCAAAAGAATTTGAAATAATTCATGGTCTTCTTAGAAAACTAAAGCCTTTCAAGGTTAAGGTGGAATGCCGCTAAACCGAAAGTGGAATTTATTTCATCTTAAATGAGACGACAGGATGATGGAAGTAGCGAAGCTGTACAGTAATTATCTTAACAACTACAAAGATAATTAGGCAACTAACAATAGTGTATAGAATATAGAAATAAACGAAATTGAAATAAAAAATTTATAAAATAACTAAATAAATTGAATATTTTATTATATATGCCTACTATATATTGGCACTGGTCAAGAAAAAGTTATGCAAAATTAATTACCTACATAATATACGGCGTTTCGGAACTTCTTTACAGGTTCCCTCTTCCAGTTTGGGTCCCCCTTATATTTAAAGTTGGCGGCTGTGTGATTCACAACCAAGATTTATCAACAAACACATCTCAGTAAACACATCACAACAAGACTATTTCCAACCGTTACGGAAAATCACACAGGCACTATGTTCCATCCAAAAGAAAGACTTTAAATATAAGGGGGACCCAAACTGAAAGAGGGAACCTGTAAAGAAGTTCCGAAACGTCGTATATTATGTAGGGTGGGCAAATTTCAACCAAGGGTGGGCATGTTAAAAGATGCCAGTGGTATTAGGTTGACTGAGCCAGAAATGATTAAAAAAAGATGGAAGGAATACACAGAACAGCTCTATAAGAACGACGATGCAGAGTCGGGAAAAATACATGTTGACTACGACAAGGATCCGAACATTCTGAAAGATGAAGTTGTCGCAGCAATAAATCTTCTGCCAAACAATAAGGCTCCTGGATGTGACAATATCCCTATCGAATTGATAAGGCAATCTGACGCAGCGATTGATATCATTACGCATTTATGCCAACAGATCTGGAAAACGTGTAAATGGCCCAAAGATTGGACGAGATCTATGTTTATTCCCATCTTGAAGAAAGGAGATAATACAGATTGTGGAAACTATCGAACGATTGTACTCATATCTCACGCCAGCAAGATTATGTTAAAAATTATCCAAAGGAGACTACAGCCCTACTTAGATAGGCAGTTGTCTGAAGAACAAGCAGGTTTCCGGAAAGGTAGAGGAACGCGAGACATCATAGCAGATAAGAGATGGATAATGGAGAAGGCTAAAGAGTTTCAAAAGGACGTCTTTTTGTGTTTTATTGACTACAGCAAGGCCTTTGACTGTGTAAGTCATACTAAGCTTTGGGAAACATTGGAGAGTTTGGGTGTAGCGGGCCACCTGATTTGCCTGATAAAGAATTTGTATAAGGATCAAGAAGCAACAGTCCGTACAGAGTACGGCGATACAGAATGCTTCAAAGTTGGAAAAGGTGTAAGACAAGGCTGTATCCTTTCAATATTCCTGTTTAATCTCTATGCAGAAGCCATTGTTAATAAAGCTGGACTTGCTGATAAAGAAGGAATAAAAATTGGAGGAAGAGTCATCAACAATCTGCGATATGCTGATGACACCACGTTAATATCAACTAGTTTGGAAGGAATGAAAGATCTTTTGGGATGTGTCCTACGAGAAAGCGCTAACATGGGACTCTTGATCAACACCAAAAAGGCAAAGATTCTGACTACGTCCGTGTACCCCGGGAACATTATGGATTTGGATGGTTTTCAAATGGAGGTGGTAAAGGACTTCAACTTACTCGGCAGTATGATCACCTCCGAGGCAACTACATCACCGGAGATCCGGAGAAGAATAGCTATGTCAAAGTCAACGATGAAGTCACTGGATAGAGTTTTCAAGTCAAAAAACATCTCTCTAACGACCAAGAAAAGACTTGTACAGAGTCTGGTCTTTTCTGTGTTCATCTACGGATGTGAAAGTTGGACGACAAAGATACGAGACAAAAGACAGATTGATGCCTTGGAGATGTGGTGCTGGAGAAGAATGTTATCGATACCATGGACAGCTCGAAGAACGAACAAATCAATTTTGGATGAAATCAAACCGGACATCTCACTCGGTTCTAGGATCACCAAATTACGTCTTGCCTACTTTGGACATATTATTAGACGTGATAGATCTTTAGAGAAGGACATTATGTTGGGAAAAACAGAAGGCTCTAGACGAAGAGGAAGACCAGCAACCAGATGGCTTGACACTATTACAACTACGACAGTAATGACCCTGACCGATCTTTGTGAACTTGCACGTAATCGTTCTTCCTATAGATCGTTCATCCATCAGGTCGCCAAGGCTCGGAATCGAGTGAAAGGCCGTGATTGATTGATTGATTGAATTTTACATAACTTTTTCTTCACCAGTGCCAATTTAGTAGGCATATATAATATTTAATATACTGGCACGTTAAATACTCTTAAATAAATTGAATATTTTTTTTCGTTTAATGTGCAAGTCACTTTTAATTTTTTTTGCAGGCTTGCCTCTCTTATAAGGATATTGCATGTTTAGGGTGCTTCCTTAAGATCTATACAGGACTTATACTGTGATTTTCATAGTCTAATGGCGGAGTGCACCAAACTTCAGTTAACTTTGATGACTGCAGTTTGGACGGAGCTAAAATTAGTAGGGGGTGCTGCTCCAGAAAATTTTTAGCCTTTGTTTTAAAATTGTGTGAAAGGAAACAAACATGTATAAAAAGAAAATTTATTCAGACTTAATAAATTTCTTTTTTTACATGTTTGTTTCCTTTTACACAATTTTAAAACAAAGGCTAACATTTTTCTGGAGCAGCACCCCCCACTAATTTCAGCTCCGTCCAAACTGCAGTCATCAAATTTAACTGAAGTTTGGTGCACTCCGCCATTAGAGACCGTTTTCTTAAAGACGTATTTAGTTGGAATTTGAACCAGTCTAATCGTTTCATACAAGAGAACATTTCGTCGGAAAATCCAAGTACTTTGGATTAAGCTTTGGGTTGGCCAAGTCACTAGAATTATCAAAAGTTCAAGCGATTCAACTTAGTCAACCAGATGAATACGGGATCACTAAAAATCAAATAGGAAAGCTTACTATTGGTGTTCATCAGCAAATGAAACCACCAATTAATGAATCTCTGAAACCTGCAAAGAATCAACAGTCTTAAACAAATTTTATCACATTGTGATGAAGTATATCGTTTTAAGTGTTCTGTGAAAGGAGTGAAGTGTTGAAAATGCAATCGTATAGGTCATTTTCTTAAAATGTATCGTTCCAAAATAGTAAGTCCTTTAACAGTGGAAAAGTCACAACAGAATACTGAATACTTAGATATTATTCAATATAATAATGTAAATGATGATCAGTTAAGGGATAAGAAAAGTTCATTGTGGAGAATTGATTTTTCAATTAATCAAGATAGACATACATTGCTGATAGATACGGTGCTAAAACAAATGTCATTTCATTCAAATTTTTACAGATTCCAAAATTAGATCCAAACCTAATTTGTGAAAGTGATTAAATAATTTCAACATTTAGTGGAGAAGTAAATCCTATTGTAGGTTTGTCAGATTAACTGCATCTATAATAATGAATTATATGCAGGGTGGGCATAAAATAACGTGAGGTGTTCAGAATCTAGGGAGGAATGAATACATTATGAATATTTAGAGTGAAACATGCGGTTTCGATTTCTAAAAAAAAAAAAAATTAGCAACATAAGTCGCCAACGAGGGAAAATATGGTGCTGTAACGCACTAATTTGCATAACCGCGTTACGTGTAGAGCGATCATGATAAAAAGAAAGGCTTGGAGAATTCACATCACTCGGCGACGAATTGCCTTCGATGGCTCTTACCTTACGTTACCGTGCTTTGTTAGTGAAGTTGTATTATCAACGGGACGAGAATGCCAGTGCTGCCCTTCGGGAATTTCGGCGGTTGAAGACGCTGCGAAGAGGACAGATGAGCATAATAAATCTCCGAAAAATGATTCAACACTTTCAACTGGAACTCTATCAGTGCTACCAGGCCAGGGAGGCAAAGCTATTAGTCACCATCAGTTGAAGAAGTTGCAACCGCTGTTATGGAACAGGAGATGATTAATGTGTAGGCTACCAGCAGGGAACGGGCAATATCCCGGCAAACGGATATCCCATACTCAACGGTGCGGAAAATCCTGCATCAGATGTTTTACCCCTATAAACTCTGTCCTGTTCAAGAATTGCGCCCTGGTGAGTTTGCATTAAGATTCTTAGCATGCATGGAAGTGGATGAAGCATGGCCTTGGTGGATTTTATGGAGTGATAAAGCGCACTTTTACTTGAACGGTGATATGATATACACAACTGCCGCTTTTAAGCTGCGACTAATCCACACTGTGGGTCTGCAGATGCCTTTCCACTCGCCGAAAGTCACAGTATGGTGCAGCTTTACATCATCGCTTCTCATCAGTCCTTATTTTTACGAGGCCAGTGACCTGTTCAGTCAATGCTGCACGGTATTCCGATATGCTAAAGAACTTTGGAGTTCCACAACTGCAGCAAAGAGGATGTCTCGATTCGACCATCTTCAAGCAGGATGGTTCACCACCCCACATCCAATGTCAGGTACAGCGTGTATTGTGGTGTACCGCAATACTAAGATCGGATATTAAGATATTATTAAGATCAAATTACATTACAGGTGCGACAAATCTATTTGCAAGCCGCCGTGGAACATGTCGTGCACCACATGCAGCTCGTGGCACTTCACAATGGTGGTCATAAAGAACCTTATTTGTAATTACCAATAAACGTTGTCTATATTTTCAAGGAACTTGATATATGCTGCCTCATTTGGCCATTACTTATTCATTACTCATACGTACTATAATCGTTGCAGCGCCACATTTTGCCGTGTTGGCGACTTTTGATATAATTTTTTTTTAATTTTTTAGAATCGAAACCGCATGTTTCATTCTGTATGTCCATCGAATGTTGTTACGATTCGTGAAATTATTTGTGATATTATAAAGTTAAGATTATGATAATAATTTCAAGTACAAATGATTAAAGTTAAACTGAGTGGTGCGATTCACGTGACAACAAT
>JAFIDM010001028.1:64689558-64706475 GCA_023159025.1 Thereuonema tuberculata
TGAAAGTGGAACCATATTAAATTACAGTAGAACCCCGGAAATCCGAAATAATTGGGACTGCGGTATTTTCAGATTCGGAAATGTCCGTATTATCCAAAAAAAATATATTAGTATTCTACATGATAGGCCTATACAGTATGCTGTTATAGCTATGGTATTAGCTCTCACTTGGCAACGTAGCGTAACGGTGAGACAGAAGAATGCTTGCACTGTGAAAAGACAGTAGCCGATCACGTGAACAGTAGCAGTATCTGCAGTACGCAGGAGTGTTGCATACGTTTCGGTTGGCTTTTATACCAATAGCCTACAATACAGAGTAAATATGTTGCATTCCGCTAAACACTAGCTTAAAAACTGTTATTTTAATAATAGGAATAGTGCTATGATTAAATACTGTATTTCCTGCACATTGCAAGTGAGATTTAAATTTTTTCCTGCACCATAGATTGTTCTTCCTATTGTTCGCATTATCCGAAATTTCGGATTTGCGGAGTTCGGATTACCGGGGTTCTATTGTACTATATAGCTGCTGCATCAATTAGCTAATTTTAATAAACTCTTAATCAAGGTATTCCTTATCACGTCTTGGATAACCTTTATGTATGTACTCTGAAACATCTTGAAAGAAAAGTAACAAGAAAAATATATTTATAATTGAACTCTTTCTTCGAGAACATTTGAAAGAGATACAGAAAATATCTCTGAAAAAGAAAAGCAACAAAAAACAAGAAAACAGTTCTCGTTTTATGTTTTGTACTGAAAAACAAATAAAAATCATGATTGAAATGTTTCAGTTAGCAATGGCATATACATTAAGTTCAGATAGTTCGTTAATCTGCCTAAAATTGATTGTTTCAAAGTTCGCTCTTGTAAAAGATTACAATAATCTTATTTTTAAATAAAATTATTACAATAAAATATAACTCAAATATGATTATAAATCAACCAAATTTATTTACGACTGGAAAAGTATTTGTAATATAGACATCATTTTGTTTATTAAAAATATATCATTTAACAATACATTTATATTATTAATTAATCATCAATAGTAAACAAAATGCAGTCCATACTTTTTTAATAATAACCAATATCTACTATTACAAAGTGCATAGAAAAAGACTGATGCTTTATAAATAATTCGCCATTATTTATACTGTGTAATATTATATTTAAGTAGAAATAGAATTTTAAAAAATTTTTAAAGAATCTCTTAAAAATATATTGACTCTTAATTTCTTTTCATTTTCAATTTTCGAAGAAGTTTTAAAAATAATTTTAACGACATTCAACTTTAATTTTAAAGGGTGCAGGTTTCCTCACAACACCGTGAATGATTTCATATTCTTTGGATTGACTATCAGCAGGTAAAAATGTGAAATTCTGTAGAAGAGAGGTTAGGAAAAGGAAAATTTCCATATTAGCTAAAGTATCTCCCAAACACATTCTTCTTCCTATTGTAAAAAAAAAAATAATATATCAGTTAAGTTATAACTTAAATCGTTTTGGTTTATTATCAGTTACTTGTTTACAAATTACATTTTGATCTTCCTCTAAATTAAGCTACCAAAAGTTACTACCTGTTGAGAATGGAATTAAATAGTCTGGTTTTTCTACTTCTCCTTTTGCATTGATGAATCGAGTTGGATCAAATTTTTCTGGATTTTTCCACAACAATGTATCGTGATGAATTTGCCACAGATTTGCCACAATGTAGGTTTCTTTGGGGATGTTGAATCCTTTCAAAACTGCTGCCTCTGTTTAAAAAATATTATGTCTTATTAAAAAAAAATACATTCTAAAAAAACAACATGGTTCAACGTATAGTACGGTAACCACCTCAGTATCTGTTCCCTGGATATTCAATGGCTTATTCTAGGCGTTCGCCATAATTTCAACCCTACAGACAAATGCATACTAATGTTTGCACGTGACGTGCACCGTGCAGAACAACAAATAATACGGTAAATATCAACCTACATCTTGGAGATCGTAATTGTGAAAATAAAATTTAAGATGAGTTTTTGCTAAAACGGCTACCTCAAAAAGTAGATTTTTTTCACTGCAAGAGGACACGTCAATGATATAGTAGTGTTTCTGAAGTCTAATATTCTATTTTGTTCTGCATTTAATGCAAGTATTCATGTATTCCATACGTAAGTCGTCAACATTTCAACTTCAGGTTATAGCTGATGTGAAATTATGAAGCCGAAAGGATACTTTGCCGTGTGAAATTTGTGAATGTTATGTACTCATTGTCTTTTCACATTCATAAGTTTTTCTTAATTAACTTTCGTGAAAAAAATGAAAAATTTAAGCATTAGAAATTTTTTTTTCCTCTCGTTGATGTGGCTTGACTAATTACCGTATTTACTCGCGTATTTTTTGCCTTCGCGTAATTTACCACTCCAAATTTTAAGGGCAGATTTTGGAATTTTTTCTCGCATATTTTTTTCAGTGTCGAATAGTAGACAATTACAATGGTAAAGGGCCTCACCACGCTCGTCTTAAACTGCCTTCCACCCGACCATAAAATGTTTGCTTTCGTGACGGTCGCCTCTCGCTTACAAAGCCTCCCCCCAACTGAGGTTTGCTACAGCTGTGAGTAGTGATAAATCTAGCGATCGGTGTACTTGTTTGTTATATGTGACGAAAATGAGTGAAAAGCAAAAAATTACCGTGTTAATGTAGTTACACGGCCGTTTTTGTTTCTGGCGTAATTTTTTTGTATTTCTCGCGTAATTTACACACCCATATTTCAAAACGATTTTTTCCACCAAAAAATGTGCGAAAAATACGCAAGTAAATTCGGTAATGTTTTCTCATTTGTTTTCAAACAGTTTTGGATAACTTATTTTAAAATAATAGTTTTATTTCTAATTTTAGAATAAAATGTAGAGAATCTAAGTAAGATGTAATCGTGATTAGGAAGATAACTATTATTTTACATTTTAAGTTAAATTTTTCTTAGTTGTTTCATTTAAATACAGTTGCCTTGCTTTTGGAACTTTGAAGCTGAATTTGAAGTGTTAAATTCAAACATTTGTTGATTGTCCATGCAACCATTGAACAAATGTACCAAATGCAAAAATTAATCTTGGTGATTTCTTTTTATTATGGGAGTAAGGTTATATATATTATATCAAAATGACAGCTAAAATTCAAATCATTGGTTTCTGGTACCGAGAATTACTTAACATCTCAAATACCCAAATTACAATTGAATTTTTTTTTTAACGTCTTGTGGAATGAAAGGTTCAAAAGAATTACAAGATTAAGATATAATTATTAATCGCTTCAAATGGATCTATTTCAAGACCTCTCTCCAGAGACTATTGCAAGACAAAAAGAAATAGTAATTTTAAATTAAGATATTTTATTTATAAGGCTGGTAATATGTTGGTAAAAAATATTAAGGGTAGTGATAAAAAAAAGTTTACACACATGGAAAGACACATTAAAATATATTAAAATGGTTAAAATACAACATGTTTCATCCCAGTACGTGGATGTCTTATATTAAGGGTATTTGACAATTCCCGTCTATATTTTGTATTTTCTTGTGTTTGGTTAAAAACTGAACAGAAACTGTACCCTGATTAATGTTCTTGTGAAATATGTTAATTGTTTTGTATCTGAAGTACAATTATAAATTTCTTTTAAAACAGTGGAAAAGTGAGCAACATATTTTCTTTATTTGTTCATTTTATCGTGGTTTTTATTTGGTTTAAATGTTTAAATGTCTAAATAGCAAAGTAACTTTCGTATAATTATAATATCTTGAATTACTCTACATATCTAATTTAAAAAAATAATTATTCTATGTTGTGAATTTTTTCTTTATAATTTTCTTTTTAAATTAAGGCCTTCGTGCTGAAATTGAAGAAATTGACAACAACAAAAAAGTTTTTGTTTTAACCAAAAATACATCAAAAAGAAATATTCCTATAATTTGTTAATTTTTTTAATCTTAGTATTCAAGTAAAATAAGCGAATAAGAAAAAAAGAAAAATCATTTGAAATAAAATGGCTATATCATTTTCTTACCTGGATTGGTATGAAATGCTGTTGTAGGTAGAACAGAACAGTAACGATGAATTTCTAGAATTGTAGCCGAAGTATAAGGTAAGGCATCTCTGTCTGTCCAGGCAGGAACTCGGGATCTTCCTATAACTCGATCAATTTCTTCTTGAATTTTCTGTTGAATCTCTGGATGCATCAATAGCATTTTGATTGCAAAAGTTAACACAGTAGCTGTTGTCTCGGTACCAGCAGCAAACAGAATGGACAAGTTATTTCGTAGATAACTCCCTAAAACGACATCAACCCAAATCAATAAATGCGTCAACATTGAATTGAATTAAATTACACTCCCCGGAATCATCAATAACCCTTCTCTACATTATTATTGAAAACCTACTTCACTTTTTTTTGTTTCACTTGTTACGTAAAGGTATATTTTGAGTTAGTACCATTACATTTCAAGAAAACACGAATTCTGGAACGTCAGATAGATAGCTTGAGTAGTCAAAGAGATAACGGATACAATTACTAAGAAATTATAAAATGAAAATAAGTGTTTGGTGAAGTTTTTAAAGACCTCAAATATGAAAGGGCCGCGCTTAGTATGTTTGGCGCAAGGATGAAGCTTTTCCTGTGGAGTCATTGTCCCAAGAAATGTTTTGGATTTGCAATACCTTGATGAAAAGTCCAAACCGGCACTGCACTTGCTGAACCCTGGATATTTATAAAACTACATTGTTTTTGTTCAAATAAGATCATATTTTTTTATTTGTTACTTTTTTGATGATTTTCAGTTTATTAAAGTTAAAAATAAATGAAAATGTTTTAAGTAACTGTAATTAAAACTGCTAATGTCAGCTGGAGAATTTTCAGAATATCCTATAAAACATCATGAACATCTCAAGAAAAAGACAATATTATTTCAAATTATACTACTAGTTACATTGGGGTTAAACATTTATCTCGTATAAACTTCAGTTTTTCATTGAAATTGTCAGCGTTTGCATAAAGATAGATTCTAGAATTTTATATTAATTTCTTGATGACTATTTCTCTGAACTTCTTCTATCAACTGAATTTCATGCTTTTGTTAACAAAAGCTAATAAAATACGCAGAATAGTTAATAAGACGTTGCTAGTATTTAAGCAAATACACACATGCCCAAAACCTAAGGACCAACGCCTTTCTTAAGGGTTACAGCCACAGAATCTGACAAAACATTTTGAGGCAATTTGCATAATTGTTGATGTTCAGTGAAAACAGGTCCATAACCAAATTTCAGAATCACGCACAAAGGGGTCACGTGATAGCTCGAAAGCAGATAAAAAGAAAATTGGCATGGCTGGAGAATTGTCTTTGTTTGAACTTCTAAACGAGAAGGACCAACTCTATAAAACATGAACCTTTTGTCATGTCTCGAAGCAATCATCTCGATGATTTCCCCCGGGGAAGGATTATCGGAAAGTTGGAAGAAGGCCGCACAATCACCAATGTTGTTAGGGAGTTTGGAATTGTGCATAGTGTTGTTTTCAGGCTCTGGGCAGCATTTCAAACGACTGGAATGTGTTCCAGACGCACTGGAGGAGGTCGCCCTCGCTCTACAACTGCACATGAAGACCGATATTTAGCTCGATGCAGTCGATGCCAGATGGCCAGTCAGCTTGCAAGTCGCCTTCATTCCAGAATGAGGATAACCCGCCAAACTACATGTCGCAGCGGTCGAGCCACTGTTTGGAGGGATTCCCTCGTTCTAGTGCTGGAATGGAAGCGACTTTCAAGCTGACTGGCCGTCGTATGTCGATTGCGTTTAACTGTTACCGCTAAAAATTGGTCATCATAGGTAGTTATAGAGCAAGATCATAGTGCACATTCGTTTGAAATGCTGCCAAGAGCCTGAAGACACTTCTATGCGTGATTCTAAACTCCCTGGCAACATTGATGATTGTGTAGACTTCTTCCAACTTTCCCATAATCCTTTCCCTCGTGAAATCATGTCTTCGAGACATCACAAAAAGTTTACGTTTACAGAGTTAGTCCTTCACATTCAGAAGTTCAAACAGACAATTCCCTAGCCGTGCCAATTTCCGTTTTATCTGCTTTCGAGGTACCATGTGATCCCTATGCGCGCGATTCGGAAATTTGTATCTGGACCTGTTTTCTACTAAATATCTACAGTTATGCAAATCGCCACAAACTGTTTTGTGGGATTCTGAGGCTAAAACCTTAAGAATGTCGCCCGTTCTTAGGTTTTGAGGTGTGTATAAAGAAAAGTGGTAGAGTCATTTTGAATAAAGAGAATTACACTTACTAGAAAAGATAGTATCATTGTGTTCCTCGTTGAATTTTAATCCTTTGCCTTGCATAGTTTTTAAATAATAGTCAATAAGATCCCGAGGGCTGTTGGGATCAAAAGAATCAATATGTTCCTCAATTATCTCGTCTACAAAAGCTGCAAGATTTCCCTTAATCTTTTCAAGCTTCTTCCATCCAGAAAACAACGATGGAAAACATCTAAATGTTGATATCAAAATTGGTAAAAAAAAGTATAAGCTTAGATTAGAAATGTAAAGAATTGTAAATTATTAAAAAAAATTTTTAACTATCTGAAACTTAACACAGTAAGCTCCCGATTATCCGCGGACCTCTTCTGTTTCCATTTTTTTTTACTGTACAATAAATTACGGAATTTAAAAAAAATTAAATGATAGAATAAGGTAAACAATAAAAGAGGCTAACAAAATAAGTGAAGACAATTATAGACAAACAATTTAAAGAACGATCTTGTGTGCGGAGCTTAGGCCGGTAGGTTACACTAAATACGGGATAGCCTTCCCGTAATAATAAAATTTAAAAATAAATAATTTAAAATAAAATAATTGTTTATAATGTATGTACTGTAACTGTATGTATTGCCATTTTAATTGAAATAAAACATGTTGTAAGCATTTTTGTGTTGATTTTCGTCTATTTCGGATTATCCGCGGAATTCGCTTATCCGCAGTTGCCGCGCTACCCAATTCCGCGAATAATCGGGAATTTACTGTACTTTATTATTAGAATGGAATATTGCGTTAGTTGCGACATTGTGTGACCAATATTTTATTAATAAACCAACTTTACGTTGTCTACTTGGAAATGGGATTTCCTTATTTTATAAAAATTATAAGGTAACTGTACCGTAAATTAACCTACATAAGCTCTAAGTTTGTATCAAGCTATGTTAATGCAAAAAAATTACACTTTCAATGAATGGATCGGAGAGAGCAACTTATTGACAAGTAACGATACAAGTTTGAAAAGACATAAGTTATTTAATTAGAAAGTGTATAAAAAAGCTTACAAACAAAAAGTGCTTTTAGGCCAACTTGGGTATCTTATTATCAATATGGCCTATAACGTTGAAACAAGAAAGATTCAGATTAAATTCTTAAATTTAAGAAAAATTTTCGTACTTTGGGCATAAAAAAAATCTACTTTATCGTCCTTTGTTAAACGAACACATTCTTCATGAAAGTAAGTATCACAACCAACGCATATGAGCCTTTATCTCATCTTCCTTACAGATATTACTAAACAGGGATTCTTTTCTTGCAGCCTTTTTGATTTTGTCGATAATCTTCTGAATCAGAATTAATCAATTAAATTTGTGCTAACTTTAATAGGATTAATCTCATCCGTGGGCATGACATTAGCTCTTGTGCACTTACGAGTTGATAAACCTGAAGTTCCTGGCTGTGGAGAAATCTACCGGTTCCTGAAAAAGCAAAACTTCAAGTTACGTTAGATGCTGTACTTGATTTGAAGGCTTCTTCAGCAATTGCAATGGGATCTTAGAGATATAAACCTGCGGCTCTTTTTGATTGACGAACCCTGACTAAGGAACGTCGTTCCTTTAGGAAGGGGGGGAATACAATTTTAAATTTTTAATTTTTTTAAAACTTGATAAAGGAGTCTGGATTATGGGACTCCGGATACGTAAGTAGTTATTTTAAACGTTGTTATTTGTCATTTTTAATTAAGAACAATGTGCAGATTTAGCTGGCGGTTTAATTAATAATATAAACCTGTGGCTCTGAATCCTGATTATAAAAATAGAAAATAAATCCCACGTATACCCAATATGGCCTACTAGACCATATTGGGTCACCTAATACTAAATACAGTGTTACCTCCGAATAACGGACAGTTACGGGACCAGAAGTTTTGTCCGTTATTGGGAGGTGTCCGCTATTGGGGAGGACTATCTTTTTTTTATTTTTTAGCTTATAGCATGTCATTTAATGAACAATGACGTACACTCGTAATTAAATTTCTACAATTATCATTGCGGTAGGAGAGAATATGAACAATTGCAAATTATTTACTATATTCCCTTTTAAATGAGTGCTAATCCGTTTGTCTTACTTAAAAAATGACAAAATTAAAATTACAGTACATAGAAAATAAATTCTAGCCATCCATTTGATGTCTTAAACGTTTCCAATCCTAAAGTTTGACCGAATTCTCTAGCATTTTCTTGAAGCACAAAACACCGCTTATAGAAATGTTCTTTGCATGAGCAGAACGGAACCATTTTATCACCATTTCGTCGATTTTGCTTGTTTCAGTTTTACGATACTTCAAATTCTTCGAATTTTCGTTTGAATTCACCATCCACATTTTTCTAATCTCATCTTTGTCCTTCAAAAGTTCACTTATCTGAGTTTTTCCAACTTTAAAACGTTCAGCACACTCAGCTTTTCTTATTCAGCAACTTCAAAAACAGTGAACAGTTTTTTCTTTCAGTGCCAATCTCTCCTTTTTGACGCCATTTTAATTCGCACTAAATTTAATCAACACGTTTATAGGATAGCTTTACGAGGGATTGACATTTACAAAGCAACTGCAGTGAAAAAAGAGCCTCAGATTCGTGCTTTGAATCATGGAACATAGATACAATGTATCAATGCATGGTGGGACACCGATACAATGTATCAATGTATGGGACACCGACGTAAATACAACCATGATATGTTTGTCGAAATGTTAATCGAAAATTTTTTTTTTAAATAACTGTCCGCTATTCGGAGTGGATAACATGGAATGTCCTATTGTAAGGGACTGGGACCCGCAGTAATGTCCGCTAATTAGAGGTGTCCGCTATTCATGGTGTCCGTTAAAGGAGGTAACACTGTACATTTCTTCTTAAAACTAAAAGAAAAGCTAAAACAATAAAACGTGGTTGAGTCATTAAAAAGCAGGCTAAACATGCTATCTACAGGCACACTGTTAATTTTTCCGACCAATTCTAACTAATTATTAAAAACAGATACTCACACAAAATTAGATGCGGATACATTAAGTAAAGACTCAACCATCTGTCTTAAAATGAGATGGTTTAAAAGATATTCGCGCACTAGCTGTGGTGTGGGATTGTATCAGCCAAGTCGGACGCACATTTCTAGCACCATCTCTCGATTCATCGCATACTAATGGAGATAATGTGATTAAGCCGTATTGATTACAGATATCTTATTTCGAGTAGGAATCATATACATTGCTTTATTTACCAAATTTCTTGGTAAAGAAGTGGAAGTGGAAGTGGAAAAGTATGTTTAACGCAATATTTCGTCTTTAATTTCTTTCCTCGAATTCAATAAAAAAGATTTTATTTTATTTGTAAAGCTTTTCTTGTTTTAAGAAACTAAATAATAAGGTCCCTGTAAAATATATTTTAAAACTTTGCATTTAATATAGCCAAAAATATATTTATTGTTTAAAGTTGAATTTTTATTTTGTAAACGACGAAGGCGTGTTCTTCCTTCCTGTTCGACAAACCAAAATAAACAAAGAATCAAATAATTCTTAATAGTAAAACAGTTTTGAACATGATACCGTATGCACCGAACCAAATGCTACTGAACGTCACACACCTTGGGTGTTCATGTGCACCACGTGATCACCTCATCGAACATCGTCATGGAAACTTACCAGTATGCTTAGTTGGTTGAAACTTGGTAGATTTCAAATGGTGTTAATAACGGAGGAAAAAAAGATATTGTGGAGCATTATTTTCGCTCACACGGAGTTGGACTTTCAAATGGACCAACTTTGATGTACGTTGGAAATGCATTTCGGGAACAGTTTCAAAAATCACCACCCTCGAGCATGGTTATGTTAGCCGTCATTAAAAAATTTCGATCGACGGGCAGCGTTCTGACATAGGCGAAGGCTCCACCGGATAGCCACTTAAAGTGACAACAAATGCGAATCGAGGAAGGCTCCTCGAGCAGATATTACAAACGCCTACAAGAAACATCCTTAAAAGTGAATCTCAAACAGCTACAAGGTGTTCGAGGAAATAGGTGGTTTCGGCTATAAGAAACAGACCAGACAATGTCTGAGCAATGCCGACAAGGACGTTCAGAATCGCTTACTGTGCGGCGATGTTAGCGATGACGTACGATGATGAAGCGTTCCTGTCAAATCTCTGATTTTCTAATGAAAGTCGTATTTATTTGAATGAATTCATCAATCGACAGACAACCCGCTTTCTGAGATTTGAAAGGCTACACAGTATTGTGGAGAAACCCCTCTACAATAAGCGTGTTGCCATACGGTGTGCGGTGTCTGCAAACGACATCTTGGGCCCTTATTTCATGACAATCCTGTTACTGTGAACAACATGCGGTACAAAGAAAACATTCTCACACCATTTCCGAGAGATCGCATCAGATTCTGCCGGGCACTAGCCTGCCATTTACTCATACTAACTATACGCAATGTTTCCAGCAGGATGGGGCAACTAGCCTCACAGCGAGGGACGCGCTTCAGTTGCTTCATGCAAAGTTTGGTAATCTTGTCATTTCCCGTGGAACAGTCTTGCCAAATCGTCTCATTCATATGATCTTACACCACCGGACGCTTACATTTGGATCTACTAAAGGAAGCCATTTCCCGAGAGACCCCGCCGGCAAACATTGGTGACTTAAGTTACAAGATTGTGACATGCATCACAGGAATGAAGCAACCTCTTTTCGGGGACATGTTTGAGAATCTCCGTGAGCGTTGCAAGCACTGTTTGCAACTGCAACGGACAGCGTATCGAAGACTTGCTGTGTCTCCGAAAGCGTGGACATTGACTGCATGTAGGCAAGCTTCCTCTAGTGTTTGTATTCTGTATGCTGCATAAACCTTTTCAGTAATGTTTGTTTTAGCGCATACTGCATTACTATCATAATATAAAAGATGCGTTTTAGGCAAACAACATATTTCCTTATATATATATTTCTTTATTAACATAAACTCAATGTTAAACATATTAATTATAATAACATTACAAAATATAATAAGCCAGTATAAACTGAATGCACAGCGCTAGGATAGTTGTTTCGAACTTCTTGAACTTGTCGTTTAAATAATTAAGAGGCGAAATCTGGCAAGAAATCTAATTGTTCTGGCAAGAAAAAGTAACTTTGGAAGATCAATATTACATTTGAATAAGGAAGGAAAAACTTGAATTTCTAGACAATTAGTTCTTTCAGATTCTATAGATCATTGTTTTGTGGAGAAGATTAGCATTGGCTTATGTTTTCTTTTTATTAGAATAGTGCTATCATAGCACTAACAATGAATAGTGCTATTTAAAATTCAATCAATAATTATGGTAATAAAACAGAGAGAAGGTATGCAACAATACTTTTTTACTTCTCACTATTCGTCTGAGACAATTAGGCAACACTTTTTACTGACTGCTGACAAGAAACAGCTGTTCTAGAGCTCGACTTTAAGTGTTGAATAATAAGCTAAGAGCATACTATTATTTCTCATTAAAAGTCACAACAAAAATGGAATCAACGTGGTAGCATACAATACTTAAATACAGTAGAGCCCCGATTATCCGCGAGATTGGGTGGCAAGGGCTTCGCGGATAACGAAAATCGCGGATAACCCGAAAAAAGACTAAAAATGAGGTGTAAACATGAAAAAAATATTTCAGCATTAAAAACTACGTTTTATTGTATAAAAAACTTAATATGTAAAACTTTTAAAATATGTACAGTAAAGCAGAAACCTTTGCTCTACGTATGCATTCACAAATTCCGAGAAGGCCTATAGGATTACGATGCACAATAAACTTGTCAGTAATTTTCGAGCTTCGCACTGTAGGGCCTATTATATTTCCCTGTTGTTGGCTTGGATTAAAATTAGTTTTTTTGAGGTTCGTAATTAAAAAAAATTTTCGCGGCACTCGCGGATAATCGGGGCTCTACTGTATCTATAGTTGATGTCGTTAATAACCAATTTGTGGGTTTACTCAATGAACTGACTAATATTTTCATTTTCAGATGTTATTAAAATTTTATTAAAAAAATTTCTACTAATGCTAAAGCTGAATTATTATTTATTTTCTTAACTAATAAATTTTGTACCGAAAAATAGGAAAGGCTTCAAAGAAAATCACTTCTTGACTAATTAAGGCCAATAAATTCAAAATGTCAAGGATTTTCTTCAATTTTTCATCACCATGATTGAATCTTTTACCAAAAGTGATGGAACAAATTATATTGGTTGTCATTGTATTGAAAATTGTGTTAATGTTGTCAATGGGCCCTTTTTGATCTCGGAACAGATTCATCACTACCTATAAGACAAAGAAAATAATTACTTTGTAGTAGATTTATAAATGTTTCGAAAATATATTTAAAAAGCTGCAAGATGTAGGTCTATCTTATCAGATAATGTTTAAATTATATATATGTATGGCCGGTACGCATCGAAGTGCGCGCTTCGTATCCGAAGTCTCCGTGTTCCAGGGAGCGCTAGTGTTCCCATGATGGCGAACCCCTAGCAGACTCCCTAGAATTTCAAGGGAAAGATACTGGGGTGGTTTCCTGTGGCCTTCCCCAGGACGCCATTAAGGAATGACGTCAGACCGAAGAGAAAGTGAAGAAGAGGCTGGACAACACAGGAAAGGAAATTGAAACAGCCATGCCACTACCGGGATTCGAACCCAGGTACTGGCGCACTAGCCGCCACGGCTGGCCGCCGCCGAGACCTCACGACCACGCCAGCACGGCATGTTTAAATTAAACAATTATAAAAAATGATCAGCCAGCTTAAAACTTACATGAAAATACCAATAAAGAATGTGAGATTGAGGCTTCAAATTTCAGCTTAACTCTAAGAAATTGAAGTAACTTTAGGCATTGTCACGGGATGGGTGATACCCCGATGATCTAATAAAATCCAAAGATAAGAATTATCCTTATCTCCGTCCCCAGAGTTCTTTGAACGGTCAAAATACTCCCATGGATCAAATCTGTACTTACAATCTATTCCGTAGAAGTTATCCGACTGTCATTGGGTAAAATGCCGTTCTGCTGGGCTCAAGGTTTTCCCGCCAAAATTTCCTGACAGAGAACTCCACGTACGGCAGTATATCTACTTCCGCACCAAACAAACAAGAATTTTAACGAGAATGGATCCTTTTATTAGAATCAGAATGACCTGTTAATACCACCTGACATTCCCCCAATTACAACCACCCTTTCGGATCCCCAAGATCTTGTTCTCTTAACAAAAATTTATCGTCTTCACCCGACTTAACTAAGTCAACAAACATTTATCTTAGACACACTCGAATGATTGGGTCTAAAACCATTTCTAAAAAATAATATATTTATTTAAGAGTTAATATAAGTATAAAAAGATTCAAAAGATCAATAAAAAATGTATATGTAATTTCGTGACTAGTCACTTCTATGAGATGTACATCTCCAAAATATTCCCCGTTATAATTATAATTAAGCATAAAGATAAACCTGAAAATTAACTACAAACTACAACAAACTATCTCTTATATCATTTTATTATAAAATTAGATACAAACATAATTAATTTCGTTTACTTTACTTCACCCAACTGTCTTTAGTTCACTTGTATTCGGTGAAATTATAAGTTTTGTCGTGAATGGCTTTTCACACACACTCTTTTGCTCCAATAAGACGACGAATCACATTTCTAAAGTAACAATAGTTCTGAAATCACAAAAAGAAGAAACAATGTCTTTTGCCCCTTGCCTTGTTTGGCATCAAAAATCGTTTCAAATATTTTGTCACTGCGATAACCATGGGATTTAATTTCTTACAATATGGATTCAAGACGCAAACTATGGAGTTCACACTAGTTTGATAGCCATGGTTTCTAGTTAAACCAGCCTTCGTTAGTGTGGTAAATAATCTCTAATTACCAGCAAAAAATAAAAATTAAAGGGGAAAGTTAAAATACTTTTATTTAACCTCCACAACAAAGCTGGGCAAGAAAAAAACTTAACATATATAAATATGGCTGTAAAAGGAAAAATATCTCGTAAGAGATGATAATCACTTTTTATATTAAAAATCAAACATAGACTAGAACCATTTATACGAATGTATTTCTATTGCTATTTACAAAGATCTCAATTAAGCTGAGAATACAAATCTGCAAACATTCGAGTCTGCCATTGACTTTAAGGTCAAAATAAAAAAAAAAATCAACTATTAAAAGAGTCTTTGGATTTACAGTTCTTTTCTTCAAAGGATTAAACTATTTTTCCAATGAAAATTTAACGGCAATCTATCATCAGGCACATATCTACATAAACATTCGGAGCTTTCCGGCTTCCATTACGATTAAAGTAAAAAACGTCTCAAGGTTCTTCCGGGTAAAATACAGACAAGGAATTTATTTAGAATAACTTGTATCCAGTATTACGTAAGTCCGGAGAATCTCTATACTGCTTATTGAGAAGTTCACTTAACTTGTAGAATTCACTTCTTGTACATACGATCTTGTAGCAAGATGGCGGCCTTCATTTGATGAATATTTACTTTGAATATTCCCACGGGAACACACTTTTGTTGGAAATAAACATTACTTAGCTTTCGTATCAATTTAATGATGCCACTTCATAAGAGTTATTCCGGAACCTTTCCTGAATTCACATTGCTTACTAAAGACGGTAAGCAACATACATCTGAAGGATCATAGATATGAGAACATTCTGCTACGGAAACTTGAGAAAAACACTTTTTTAGTTCTCATGTCACTACGAATGAACACATCAGTTATTTCGTTGTGAAGCACTTCACGCGATTACAATTTGCACCTGAACTCTTGTTATCAACAAACGATATGCTGCATCGACGCAGATATCAACAGCTTTGTTTCATCTTGGCTTTGTTAACATGACGATCACTTTTTTTTTGCTTAACACTAATCTCCATACTACTAATTTGAATTTGATTCGTATACAAATGTTAATGTGTGAAAGCATCAGGTGAGTACATCACTTTGATTTGATTTTAATATCACTAAATTAAAATTACATTTCACACCACAAAACTCCCCCCCCCCATTTTATACTTTCAAATTCCACAAATAAAGCACACATAATAAACAAATGAAATGATCACTTTAAATCCACTACGTTTAGTTTTCTGAACAGGCTTTGAAATTTTACCCCAGAGATTGCTTTTGTCATGATGTCCGCTGGGTTGTCTTGACTACTTATATATTGCAATTTGATCTCCTTTTGCTTGACATAGTCTTTAATTGCATAAAACTTCATTTCTATATGCTTGCTTCTGGTCATTTCAAATTGATTTTTGATGAACTTGATAGTGGACTGATTGTCACAGTACAGTCTGGAGGCGTTATCACACAACGATTTGATTTGTAAATTAAATAACGATTTGATTTGATTGCTATTCGGATAGCAATCTTTTGAATCCGATCACGTCTCTTACACAATCATTACATGCGATCAGTTCACTTTCTTGGGTCGACTGTGCGACTGCACTTTGTTTTTTACTTTTCCATGACACAACACTGTTGCCTATGAAGATGACAGCACCGGAAGTGGACTTTCCATGATTCCGATCTCCAAAACTTGCGTCTGAAAAGCGTTCAGTTGATATTCCCCTTTTGAGATGATCATTTCCATACTTTTGGTTCCTTGCAGATATCTCAAAATCCGTTTGCATTTTGCATATCAATCTTGGTAGGAGAATTCAGTTTTTCGGAGCATCTGTTAACGACATATGTGATATCAGGTCTATAACAATTACTGATATAGTTCAAACTGCCGATTATACTTCTGTATGTCAGGTGATTCTACTTATCAAGTAATTCTGCATCTTCTTGAATACTTCGTCACTTATGTGTAGTTTCGCCCATTGGGGAGACTGCAGGCATGCACTTAGCCATCTGTTGTCTTTCTAACAAATCACTAATGAATCTTTCTTGTGATATTGTAAGTTTACTTCCATTTAAATCATATGCAATGTCCATACCTAGGTAGCTGTTAATTCGACCCAATTTTTGATTTTAAACAGTCGGTCTAGAATCATCTTCGTTTCTTTAATGATGCTTTCGTTCTTTCCCAATAACAATATGTCGTTGACACATACTAGAAGAATACATTTACTTTTTTCTTTGCTGTATGTGAATATACATGCTTCTGATTTAATCTCGTTAAATCCATTCTTGGTTAAATGTTCTCTGAAGGTTTCATGCCAGTTTCTTCCGCCCTGCTTCAACCCGTAGATTGACTTCTGAAACTTTAAGCCATTACATCTTTTGTCTTTAAGTTCAACACCTTCAGGGACTGCTATATAACATCATTGTCAATGGTGCCATTTAGGTATGCCGAGTTTACATCGCATTGATGTATGTCATAATCTTCTTGTACTGCAACTGCCATTAATAATCTTATAGTAGACAAACTTGGCGTGGGAGAATAAGTATTTCCATAGTTTATGTAGAAATTCAGGATTGAGAATTTCTGATTTAATAGGAAAATCTCTGTAACCCTAAATTTATTTTCTTATTAGCGTTGGCAAATTTAATTTGCTTTTGACAGTCGTTAT
>JAFIDM010001028.1:64715927-64729699 GCA_023159025.1 Thereuonema tuberculata
CGTTATGAGCATGTGAGTCTTGGCAACTTATTTTACATGAAATGTTTGGGGTAGGATCTATACATTATAATACTATTATAGAACTACGTCGTTAAGATTTAACTTCGCAATAATTAAGTTTAAATCCTAAACAATTATAGAAAATTCCATACGACGAAACGCTTCGAGAAAAGGTACATAGTGCCCTACTTCCTTCCTTCGGCTCGTCAGATTAAGGAGACAACCGACAATCTGTCCGCGTTCGGGTCGCGTACTTAAGTACCGGGAGGTGGCGGGCGGGGCATTGTGGTGCGGGCGGAGGGGCGACGCTAAGCGCGTATTGCGCGTTTGATGCCCTTTCGTCCCCTAACTCCTTGCATCACAGATATTTGTTGTTCAATTGAAATGTTGAAATATAAGATAACATATAGCATTCATATCAAACTTCAGCTTTATAGAACTTTTGTTTTGGAAGTACCTATAAATAAGACATTTTATAATATAGACCTGCACCCCCCTTTATGGGGTGTTGGAGGATGAAAGTTTTTCGTTATTTGTATGCAAATCTTAGCCTGCATACCAAATTTCAGCTTTCTAGGACTTTTTATATACCTTTGAGAAATTGTTACATAATAAAGAACCGGAATCCCCTTTATGAGGGGTTGGAAGGTGAAAGTCATCAGATTTCTTAATTCTTTTGTTGTTTGTTTGCAAAACGTAAATTGCCTATATCAAATTTCAGCCTTAGGACTTTTGGAAGTTTGGAATATCGATTCTTATATATATAATTGCTATATATAATAAAATAAATTACAGAACCAGACATCCCTTTATGAGAGGTTGGAGGGTGAAAGTTAATTTTGTTGTTGTTTGTGTGCTAATCCTAGCCTGCATACCAAATTTCAGCTTTCTAGGACTTCAGGAAGTACCCTAGAGGTTTTGATGATCATGAGTCAGACAGTCAGGGAGTGAATCAGTGACGAAATCGACATATTTTAGGTACTAATAAAATCCAAAGTATAAAAGCTAGATAAATGAAACTTAGCGTATTTCATTAGTCTGCTAACTGCATCTTATCCTGAAAATTTGAGCTTTCTAGTATTATCCAGACCGATGCTATGAGGGATCGAAAATGCGACGAAGCCCTTCGAGAAAAGGTACGTAGTGGCCTACTTCCTGCCTTCGGCTCGTCTTGGCGGGGGCACTGCCGTGCCCCCAGATTGAACACAAATATAATTTACTGAGCACTTTTAAATACGTTTGAAGCTACATATTAATTTTCATAATTTAACAATTTAACATTATCTTCAATTATTTATTTCAATATTATTTATTTATTAGTATTTGTTTCTAATAATTTTCTTTCTTTTTTATTCTTGATCTTTTTTTCGATCTTTAATTAGAAATAATTAAAAATTTCTTCCTGCAATGATTTCTAAACGAAATTTTAACTTAAGAAACAGGAAAACAACAGAAAAAAAGTTCATAGGGTGTTTGTGGTAAGACTTTGAAGGCTGAAGATTACTTAATTTTGAGTTACATCGTTTTCAGTTCTTTCAACTTAAATCACTTTTAGTCATTTCCAGTTAGTTTATTTTCAGTTTGAGTAACTAACAAAGATTGCATAATGTTCTCGTCATTGCTTGAATACATTTTGTAAGATAATCATCGGTTTCTTTCATTGTTTTGTTGGAAATGTCCTCTTTCGAAGAACTTACAGATTGGATTCTTATAGCTTGTCTGTGTTGTTATCTGCCGATTTTTGGAGTAAAAACTAATTCAGTTTATAACAATCTCAGAAAAAAATGCCGATTCCGATTCGGTAAAAAGTCAGTTAAGTTAATTTTCAGTAAGATATGTTACAGTAAATTATTGTGTTTAATTGAGGTTTTATTCTATTCTTTGTTTCGTTTAAGCATTTCAGGTTTTTTGGCAATACTGAATTCTTCACCTATATTTTAAAACCTAGAATTTTAACTTGACCCTACAACTCCTTTTCCTTGTGGATTAGAATACTTTCAATATTGATTCTTAAAAAATTCCGAAAACTTTCAGACCATGATAGTCTAATTTGATTATTGCTGGAATAGCGAACTGAGCTGAAGTTCGCAAAATTAGTTTCAATCAACATCAGAAAATTTTTTATTATTATTATTTTTTGATTTCTATATGAACAGTTAGTAGCACAATGAAATGAGACGTTTTTATTGCCTCTATTCAGCAAAGTACGAGTTTACTAAAGTATCAACCACAGGCTGAATTTGAGTAATTAATATTTTGTGAATGGAATCAGATTCCATATTTTATTATATACAACTTCTAGTTCCATTTTGCTATCTCTCTTTAATGCTTTAGAATAATAACATTTTAAAATAAAATTACTATCATTTTCTTACTCGAGAGGGTGAGGCTAAAATCCTATTTCCATTAAAAACTTTATATGAAAAAGTTAATCAATAGTTTTTCATTATGGCAAGAATATGAAAAGGAGTAAATGTGGATATTAAATGAAGTGGTACAATACGATATAATAAATTCCATAAAAATTCTTAATTTTTTAATCTACAGTGTGGCTCGGAATTTCCCTTACCCCTTTTAAGTAGCATTATTTGTTTGGATCATTTTTTATTGGTCATGTTAACCCTCATGCGCTCACGCGGACTGCAAATTGGCCGTCATTTTGGAATTTTGCTCTCCTTTTTTCCCCGAAAAATAAGAGCCGGGTGAGAGAGGCATGTATTCTCAAGTTCAGCCTTCCTCTGCTAGCTGCCAAAGTAAAAAAATGAAGTTAGTCGTTTTCGGAGACTCAGTACTTATCCAAAGTCCAGGAAGTGAGTTGACGGCCAATCTGCCGTCGGTGCGAGCGGAACCGCGAATTTTTCTAACGCCACAAAACTTAAAATGCAATTAAATGTTTCGTTATTTCTCTCTATAACTTCGCTTTTTATTTACTTTATAATACTTTAGATTGTGTTATATTTATCTCTTCTTATTTCTCAACAGTTTTTTAACCTTTCTTTCCTCATCTTTCTTTCTTCTGCTCGCGCCCTCTAGCGTCACACTTCCGCTCGCAACGACGGCAATTTGGCCGTCAATGATTTTTCACAATTTCCAGGAATTTCCTTCGATCAAATTGCATATTTTTGATATTTACGTTAGTAAATAGTGTCAAGTTAAGTTTAGTTCTAGTTAGCTTCTCTGTAGATTTTATATTTTGTTTGTTTAGAAAAAAAAATGTCATATCGTGTTTTTCAGAGTACTATGTTTTTTTTAACAAAGATTACTCGTTAACTTTGAGCATACGATATTGTGTTTATGTTCATTTATCATAAATATCCAAAAATATGCAATTTTATCGAAGGAAATTGTTGGAAATTGTGAAAAGTCATTGACGGCCAAATTGCCGTCGTTGCGAGCGGAAGTGTGATGCTAGAGGGCGCGAGCGCATGAAGGTTAACGGCTAAATATGTTACGAACATGTTTAATCCCACAGCTTGAAGACGCGAATATCATGGAACGGTGTATGGACACAGCAGGACGAGGCACCTGCTCACTTCGCTCTTACTCTGCGCTGGTTTCTTCATAAACATTTTCCAGGATAGTTTTCTTGCAGAATGGTGCACCACCTCACATCACCATCCTGTCAAGCGGCTGCTTCGGGCTACTTTAACGACGACAAAATCATCAGCCGCCATTTTCGTACAACGGTGTTCGCCGGATATCAATTCCTGCAACATTTCCCTGTGGGAACACCTCAAAGACCTCGTCTATCGTGAACACCTAGCCAACCAAAGACCTGAAGATCAGCATTCCACTCCATATTCACAACATTACGATGGACACTCTGCGGTTGAGCAAGCAATTCTGCATGCAGTGTTTCAGAACGTTGCCGATACGGGGAAACCGAATTGAAGATGTCCTTGTGTAACACACAACGAATCATATGTATCCACTACAGTATTGCATGCGATATATCGCACTAGCGGCCGCCGCTAGTAAGTAAGCCGCTAGAAATTAAATTATTTTCTTTATGTGTCAAAAGAAATTCCATCATACGAAAGTCGTTCCGCTCAGTGGTTCTCCAGAGACAGTATTTCATAATATGAACTTTAATTATTAACACCTTGTATACTGAATTATCCTGATCATACGATTTCACAATTCATTTCCGCGGCGGCTTGGGTATCTCATGTTCCGAATTCTCGCCGAAAAAACGATAGCTCGGAGACAAATTATCGTTTAAGTTGTGAATTTAAAGTTTGAAAATGTTTAAAATCTTTTCAATTTTAATTGACCCTTAGAACTGTGGGCTATAAGAGCGCATGCAATATCGGTGAAATCGACCTAAGACCGGTTCTGCATGGACTAATATTTTTTTTTTTTTAATTTTCAGTTTTAATTCTTTTCTATGGCAATTTGTTTTTCCTTCTCCACTAATTTTTCTAACATAGGCACATCGATCTGCCTTTTATTTCTAGGAAAGTACACTACAGAAATTTCCGTTATTGCATTTAATAGTAATTTTACTAGATTTTTAACTTTTATGAATAATTCCCAGAGAAATATTTTTTGTTTTTATACTACTTCATTCGAATCTTTTGCAACTTTTCTTGCTTATGAATTTATTTTGAATTTATTAATTTTGTATATTCTTTCATAAAATAAATCGAAGCACCAAGAAGGAATTATCCAATTGAGAAAAAAATTGGTACGTTTAATGTGCATGAACACAAAACGAAATAAGTAGAATTTCAGAACAATTGGACAATTTATTGGATTGAAAGAGCCACATAAAATATGGAGCAAGTCAGTACGGCATTGGTGTCCTCTGGTCTGGATAAAAACTGTTATCTAATGTGGCATTGGTTCATACGGTTGGCGGATGGTGTTTTGCGTGATTTCCTGCCAAATAGCCTCCAAATGGCAGTCGAATTCGTCTTCATCCTGGGAGGGTTGCAGGTGAGAACCCACTACATCCCGAATGTGGTCAATAGGAGAGAGCTCAGGCGATCTGGGTGGCCGAGGAAATGTGTTGCAACAACGAAGAAAATCAATAGAGATGCTGGCGATGTGAAGCCGAGGTGTGTATCAATGGAGAGGCTGGCGGTCTGTAGCAATGGAGAGGCTGGCGTTATCTTGCTAAAAATTACGCCGGTGTGCCGCAAAAGGAAAGGCAGCACAACAGGTTGAGAATTTCATCAAAATACCGCTGTTTAGTGAGCATGTCACGGAGGACTATCGAGAGTTCAAACGAAAGTGGCACCCCAGACCATAAATCCTTGTTGTCGGGCCGTATGGCAAATGGCAGTAAGAGCTGGATTCTTACGATGTCTGGGCCGTCTCTAGACACGTATGCGCTGGTCGTCGGGTCTCAATTCAAAACGGGAGTCATCAAATCGTATCCAAAGAGCATAATTCCACATTGATCGTTCCCGGCACCAATGCAAATCGCTCTTTACAGTGCGTATTGGTCAGAGGGTGACGGCGTAATGGGCGCCGCGAGCGTAGCTTCTTCTCCCGTCTTTTCTACTAAAAATGGTCCAGATGATCTCTTCATTATTGGTCACACGTCGGATGGTTGATAGCGATGAATCTTGTTCTATAGTAGCTGATGTGACAATCGCTCTATCTTTTCGTTCTGTCGTCGCACTAGGCCATCCGGTGCCCTCTTGTCGATGAAATCTGTCGTTCAGGACTCATTCCTGCCAGCATCGTCTAATTGCCACAACGCTTCGATCCAAACTCCGAGCGATTCTTCGGTTGTTCATCGAGTCTCATGTAGTCCTCTTTGAAACTCCTTCATATGGTCATAGTAGCAGCGAATTTGCCGGCGACGCATTGTTACAGTCAAGATAGGAATCAAAATCCACAATCAAAATCCACTGATAGTTTTGTTCCTTAAAGTGAGATTCGCTCTTGATATACACCATCACGATATTCAGTTTCAAAGCGCTGTAGCTCCCGCTATTTATTTACTGGGTGCAAATTTTTGATCATTTGCATATTCGGTCGTAAGTTT
Source organism: Thereuonema tuberculata (assembly GCA_023159025.1). NCBI lineage: Eukaryota > Metazoa > Arthropoda > Chilopoda > Scutigeromorpha > Scutigeridae > Thereuonema > Thereuonema tuberculata. The sequence continues at coordinate 64,721,926 of JAFIDM010001028.1, forward strand.
TTGTATGTGAACTTTCATTACTAGCGCATTATTTTTTTCGGGATGCGTCATTTTTTTTCCAAAGAGTGTACATTAATAATTCCAAAAAAATTTATAAAGAAACTAAAAAAATTACTTTTAAAAATAAAAAATTACTTTTAAATTTTTTACGATAGCAGTACTACAGTAGAAAATAGAATATCATCAATATAGACAAATAGAAATAAATAAAGGAAGTGAAAAGAACTATTTTTAAAAAAAAAACAGTACAGAAATTTAATTTATCTCATTCCGCAATTCAATGTATGTATCTGTGTGTGTGTTTATAAGGGTGCATGTGTATCCTTTTTTTTCTAATCTTTAATGAAATTTCAAATTTGTTTTCAATATTATTCAGGAACCTGTCTTTTCTAATATTCATTTTTGATTCTTTTTTTTCTGCCTTTAATTAGAAATGACTCATAACTTCTTTCTACATTTAACTTAAGTAAGAGGAAAACAACAGATAAATATTAATAAGATAGGTCAAGATTTCAAGACCAAAGATTACTTCATTCTGAGTTATCTCGTTTTTAGTTCTTTTAAATTATGTCCCGTTCAGTCATTTCCAGTTAGTTTTGTTTTCAACTGTAGTAACGGAACAACGACTGCGTAATGTTCTCCTTTTTGCTTGTAGAGGTTTTGCAGGATAACAAGTTTGTCGTTATTTTCAGTGTTTTGTTGACAATCTATGTATGGCAACGGATTTCTCTTGGGAAGAACTTACCTCCGGGTCCTTACGGCTTCCCCGTGGTGGGTTATGTGCCGTTGTCAGGAGTAAAATTTAATTTAGTTTACAACAACCTCAGAAAGAGGTATGGGGATGTCTTTGGATTCCAATTCGGTAAAAAGTAAGATGAGTTTATTTCTATTATATTAAATTATTGTGTTTAATTGAGGTTTTATTCTATCCTATGCTTCATTTAAGCTTTTCAGGATTTTTACAATACTGAAATCTTGACCTATATTTTAAAAACTAGAATTCATGACAACATCATACTTCTTTGTTACTATCGAAATAAATCTTCTAATCCAAAAATACAGAATACAAACTTCACATACCAATATTTCGTCTTTAATACCTAAAGACTTTCTCAAGGTTTTTCTTCCTTACATAAATGATAAATAACAGAAAAAGAAAAGAAAAGAAACACTCTTTTCTCATACAAAATGAAACATAATAATGCAAATGTGTGAAGTTAAACGAACGAGATAAGATAAAGTAATTAACATAAAAATGAAAATGAAACATAACAATGACTCATAACAATAAATTCAAACAATTATTAAACAGACTTACACTAATTTTAATAATTTATTCAATTTTGTATTATTTTTTTAAAACTTTTCGGAAGATTCCTAAAGAAATTTCATTAACCATTAATGATTTATCTTTATTCATGCATTCATAACAATTGATTATACATGATTCCAAAATTGACTCATAAATAATATCAACTGGAGGATCTGGATCGTGGCCCAAAACGGAGACCGCGTCTTTTAGGTATTAATGACGAAATATTGGTATGTGAAATTTGTATTCTGTATTTTTGGATTAGAAAATTTAAAATCTAGAATTTCAACTTTACCCTACAACATCTTTTCCTTCTGGATTAGGATACTTTTAATATTAATTCTTAAAAATTATAAGATAAAAGGTTCCGTAAAGGTTAAGACAGTTTGATTTCATTGTTGCTGGAATTGAGAACTGAGATGAAAAAAACGCATAGTCTATCTGTCAACAATCGTTGTTCCGTGTCAAACAGTCTTTAAATAACTGTTTAAATAATAAAAGTTACATTGAAAAATAAAGTACATACATTTGTTTATTTAAAGGTACATCGTTGCTTTGTCAAATTGGGATTCAGTTAAAGAAGCTTTTATTGATAAAGGATATGAATTTGCTGGAAGACCAAACCCTCTCTCTGGTTTTGAGTGGTTTTTTGACTATGAAGGTAATTTTTTAATTTGTATTAGAAAAATAATATTAAACAGGATGGTTCAGAAATTATTGAAATTAACCCGATTTAGCAAAACAACGAATAATTCCATATGAACATTGTTGCGTAAATGCTTCATTCACATTTTGGAGAATGATTAAGACGTACATATGCTTTGGTATTGCCACTGTTAAATGAGGTGTTCGATATAGTCTCTATCAGCAGGAACACAGATCTGACAGCGTCGTCAAGATGATTGACGGACAAGCTGAAGCACGCCATGGTAACCTTGAATCGTTGTACAGTGGTGGTCAGAATTATAAGGACAACTAAAAATTGCACAGAAAAAAATTATTTGTGAAGTAAATAAAGTGAAATGTAAACATAAAATGCCTTTTTATGCTAGAAATCATTGTAGAATGCAAAATATTGGAAAATGCAAAATTTGAATGTTTTGTCATGTTTAACAAAAAAATGTCATTGTAAAAACTGGACAAAATTATAAGGACAATGAATGTTTTGGCCTGAAACACACTAATAATTAATAATCTCCCCTTTCTTCTCAATCACTTTTATCAGTCTTGATGTCATAGAGTTTGACAGTTCCTTCAGAATGTTTTTAGAAATTTTTTTTCCAAGCTTTTTCGATGGAGGACAAAGTTCTTGCTTATTTTGATATTGAATATCATTTTTGTATACTTCGTGTGCCAGAATACCCCACAGATTTTCCATTGGATTTAGATCTGGGCTTCTGGCCGGCAATTCAAGTAGTTTCACAAAATTAGCATCAAACCATGCTTTCGAAGTTTGAGAAACGTGTACTGAGGCATTGTCCTGCTGGAAGAAAAAGTCTTCACTCGTAATTGACGGTGCTTCTGGTAAAAGATTATTGCCCAATATATAAATATAACTCTCAGAATTCATTTTGCCCTGCACAAAAACTATTGGAGTAGTTCTGCCAGTTGCGAAACCTCCCCAGACCAGCCACTGAGCCACCTCTAAATCTATGGTTTCCGAAAGTTTCTTTTTCTTTACGGAGATCATACCAGAAGTAGCGAAAACCATCTGGTCCATCCAAATTAAACTTTTTCTCATCAGAAAAGATAACATCATCGCACTTCTTTTTCCATAGTAATGCATTTTTTGGCAAACTCCATCCTCAGTCTCTTATGAACTTTTGTAAGAGGTGGTCGTGACATAAGTTTTCCATAACTAACCTTTTTTTCTTTTTGTAAAACATGTCGAACAGTTCGAACACTGCATCGTAAGTTTAATTCCCGTTTAATTTCCGTTGATGTTTGTTTTTTGGAGCAAGCTCGCCTTATTATCATTCTTTTCACACGCACAGAAACAGAAGATGGCCTACCTATACGTCTTTGCCGTCCATATTTTTCGGGATTTTTAAGAAAATTATAAATAACCGTTCTCGATCTATTCAGCTTTGTCGACATTTGATGTACAGTAAGTCCTGAACTTTTAAAAGCAACCACTTTCTCTTTCTAAAACTCCGAAAGTTTCGTACCTAGTGGCATGACTGAAAAAAAAGAATACGACGTTCGCAATCTCTTACTATGCATTTATATCGTCTGGGAGTGCCGTGTGCAGAACAAAAAACATGCAAATTTTGCTTTTTAGAACACACAAATACCATTGTCCTTATAATTTTGTCCATATCACAGGGCTGTCTAAATCCAAAATACATTTTATGAATATGAATTTCCCGTATATTTCCAAAAAAACTAATAAAAAATGCTGCATTTATCGTTGGTTTCCAGCCATAAAATTTGCATAATTTTCCGGCCAACTGTAACCAAGTTTGGCGATTTTTTCCCTTGTCCTTATAATTTTGACCACCACTGTACCCCCATCCAGGATGCAGTAACTCAATGTTTCTACAATAATGTACTTCTGTCACTAGCGTTTTCAGATAGCCCGAGAGAAGGATTTAGATAGGGGAATGTCAAGCTTTTGGTCCTTCGCTGTCAATCCACAACCGAGGGTAGATGCGGTGAAGATGTCGTCAAATAGTGATGCTAAATGAGCTAGAGCCCCGCCATGAATGAACAACAGTTGATGACGGTTGTGTACTGGAACTTTGTGCAGATAAGTTTCAAGGAAATGCTTTAACCGTCCCTGTTCTGCCTGGACAGCAGAAATACTGTTTCAATGAGATGATCTATAATAATACAGTCCAGACATTCAATGAAAACTGCTATTGATGCCGTGCCTGGATGGGAGTGGTTTGCATCGGCCCAGTTTTAAGACAGTTGTGGAAGTTCATAATGGCATCCCTGTTGACGCATGCTTCGTTAGTAAAGAATACGCTGTTGAAACGTAAGTGCAACTCACTTCTCCTGATACAATTCGCAAAATCTGACCAGTGGATGGAAATCTGCTGGCGGGAGATCCTACACTGCTGCACTAGATGTGGGTAGAGAAATTGTTCCCGGAGAATCTCTTTACACTTTGCGGCAAGTCTGCTGCTGCGACGACCTGACTTATAGCTGTTCTGGATCGTCTGCGACAAACTCAAGCATGTGATGTTCTGCAAGAGGTATCCGGACATGCCTGTTTTGGCCACCTATTAATCTTCAAACAATCCTGTTTTTTGCTGAACGACGAGGAATAACAAGGAATGTCTCCTTGATTGAACATAGTCGTTCCAGATAGATTTCCCGGTAAACACGTGGTTCTCGTTATTGTTCCATTTGCTCTTCCGTAAGTGTATTGGATGTCTGACAACTCCAAGTTATAGTACGGCTTCAGAGTGCTTCGGTAATACTTTTTGTTGCTGCCTGCAAATGGTGAGAACACTTTAACTACTGAATAACTACTGAAATAACCTGCCACATTCCTGATCTGGAATTGAGTGACCCAGAACACATAAGGCTCATACACCCCTGGTATGTTTGAATATTCTTTCCATCAATCCTCACGACAACTGCATGAGGCACGTGTTGCTATGAGGGAGGCCATTTCGAACACCTCAATGAAAAGTGTGTCTGCTATAGCCACTCTACGTGCTAATCATTCTGAAAAATCTGGGAATGAAGCTTTTCCGCATCCATGTTGGTTTAGATTTTTTTTCGTTATTTTCCTACATTGTAAGGGACCTAAAGTTAGGCCAATTATTTCTGGACCACCATGTATATTAATTTGGATTTTCGAAATGATAAAACGATTTTTTTTGATGAATATTAATTACTCTGTTACAAATTGTTTTCTAGCTTTGATGGTTTGCAGTGGAGAGAAGTTTAAAGAACAGAATAAGTATAAATTAACTTCACTTCGGCGACTTGGATTTAGAAAAAATCACGTTTTAACTTCCATTGAAGAGGAAGCTCAGGTAAGACTATCAACTATTGAAAATTTTGTAAGATAGTGTAATGCATATGTTAGCAAATGAAAAAAATTAACACACCTACATAGTTTTAAAGATATAATAATGTTTTTAGATATAGACAGTGGCGTAGCAACGCCTTTGGGGGCCCGGGGCGGGAGTTTCATTATTCCACAACCAAAAAAAAAAAAAAAACGGAATCTCCTATTCAACAACCAAAAAATACTTTATATGGGGCCCCCTAGGCTGGCTTTTGGGGCCCCTCCTTGCTACGCCACTGGATATAGATACTTCTAAAATTGCGGATCTGCGAAGTTCTTCCCTTTTTGAAATCGATGAATTGCTCCAAAAACCAAAATAATAAACACAATTAACTAAATTTGAAATATAGAAAAGTTCTTTGGTTTGACTTGAATCACCCAACAATATATTTTCCATTCTGTTACTATGGAAACCATTTTTTTTTCTACAATTAGCAGTTAGCAGCCTCCAAAGATTACCAGAAACGAAAAGAAAAGATAAGGACAAAAAGTTGTAATAAAGTAACTATAAAGACAGAGAAAAATATTAAAACAAACAATAACTTTCAGTTCAGGCTCAAATAAATAAATATATTTTGTCTTTCTACAATATATGCATATTTTTGTTTCTAACAGCCAAAAATGTTATACTATAATTCTTTAAAATAATACTTTACTTTCAATTACCTACAAATGCATGTATACTTACATTTTAGTTTGAATTTGTATTCTCTTCTATGAATCTATACATAAATGAAATTTAACGTGCATTAGATCAAATTTTACATTAAAAGAAAATAAAGAACGCACATAAATAAACAAAAACAAAAATTCACTGAACTATTTTTGGTATTTGTACTGGGAATCGGAGACAGTACTGTTTCGAGATTTATTGACCTCTCATCAGTCCGATCCGCCCAGTATACCTAGCTCAGTGAAATGGGCCAATATAAAAAACGGACAAACATACAAATCAATGACCCCTCAATTAAGAAAAAAATATCAAAACAATCAAGAATAAAAGAGATGAATAATTGATTCCTGCTAGCATTCAGCTAAGCACATAAAGGATTAATTTATTAAAAGGTTATTGTAAATGAAATTTAACGTGCATTAGAACAATTTTGTTTGTTTGTATGATTTGTATATTGTCTTATTTCACTGAGGTAGATATATTGGACGGGTCGGACTGATGAGAGACAAATAAACCTCGAAACAGTACTGTCTCCGATTCCCAGTACAAATACCAAAAATACCTCTGAATTTTTGTTTTTTTAGTTATGTGTGTTCTTTGTTTTCTTTTAATGTAAAAATTGTTCTAACGCAAGTTAAATTTCATTTGTAATACTAGCCTTTTAATAAATTAATACTTTACATGCTAAGCTGAATGCTTGCGGGGAGGAATAATTATTCACCCCTTTTATTCTTGATTCTGTTTTGATGGTTTTTTTTTTTTAATTGAGGGGTCATTGATTTGTATGTTTGTCCGTTTTGTATATTGTCCCATTTCACTGAGCTAGATATACTGGGCGGATCGGACTGATGAGAGGTTGACAAACCTGGAAACACTACTGTCTCCGATTCCCAGTACAAATATCAAAAATAGCTCAGTGAATTTTTGTTTTGTTTAGTTATGTGCATTCTTTGTTTTCTTTTAATATAAAATGTATACCAAATTAGAGGCCTATAAATAGCAACGAAAGTTGTTAGATTTGCGTCCACCATAATATAATTGTTATATATTCCATCTCCCGAAGAAGGCCCGAGGCTCCGAATCGAAATTTTGAGAAAATATCTCATCCCTTAAAAAAAAGGATCAATACAGAATGGCCTATAAATCGTGATTTATATAATTCGTTTATCGTTATGTTGAGATTTTGTCTTTCCTAAAAACAAAAAAAAGTTTTTTCAGGTAAATTTTTAATTTTAATAAATCATAAATACAAAGTAATAAATAATAAAGCAGATATGGTAGTGGGCGAATTATTTATTAGTAGTTGAAAATCAAAAATCACCACTAAGTTTCAGAGTTTAATTTAAGTATTATGTTTAATGTGATTGTGATAATACAAGACCCATACTTAATTAAATAAAATATAATAATTATACTTGTGTTGCTAATAACGATAACTGGTAAATTTTATAATATTTTTGTAAATAATCTTCTTGCGTCACCAACTCAATTTAATTATAGCATAATTATGTTGTTCAGCAGTTTTTTGTTTGGAATAACCTCTTATAATTGTCTTCCTTTTTTTTTTGTCACTAATTACTATATCCATTACTGCATTCTGTTTTTAGCGGCCCCTAGAATAAGCTTGCCTGTAAAACATAGGGGACTGCTCTTGCTTTTATGCTTGCTGGATGTCACACTCTGTAGAGGCCAAACGGTTAGAGATATTGCTACCGTGCTTTCGTAAAGGCTCGGTAGCGGAGGGTAACAGAATGCGACGGGA
>JAFIDM010001028.1:64739699-64775157 GCA_023159025.1 Thereuonema tuberculata
TGATTTTGTTCTATTATTTTTAGATAGTGATGAATTTATTTCGAGATCACCAAGGCACTATGGATGAGATCCAGACTATCTGCAACTCAATGATTGCTAACATTTTATGTTCAATTGCGTTTGGGAAAAGATTCGACCATGGAGAAGATAAATTGAATAAACTACTGGAAATAATGGATTCAATTTTATCAGCAACTAATGCAATATTACTTTTTGATGCATTTCCGGTTCTATGGTAAAATATAATTACATTCATTACTTCTAGTTGATAATTTTTAATCTAAAACTGAAAAGATATTGTCACGCGAAAGTATCTATACAGGGTGATCCATAAAGAACTGGAAAAATAGGCTACACTTTGTCTTTATTTATCCCCCCCCCCCATTTCCACCAGGCTCCTTGTATTTGAAATAACTTAGCCTATTCTAATCTCGCTTGTCTTATTTGCTCTTCCCAGTTGTGAAGCATGCTAACTAGAGCATTTTTTTTCATAGGGCAGAAAAAAGGCTAAAATGAGGATCCCATCATCCGACACAGAATCGCACGTTCTATCCGGAAATCCATGCCCTATTTTACTTTTTTTACACCGAATTTGACAGAAAAATATTTCTATATTCGTTCTTTACAGGCTTATCTTTCCAGTAGTTTATGAATCACCCTGTATATATATCAATCATCGATAGAAATAATTCAAAATTTCTGTTGAAAAACGAACAACGTAAAAATATGTCTGAAAAATCAAAAAAAAGAAACTGATTTAATTGAAAAGTCTTTAAATAATCCAAGTACTATTGTTGTCCTCGAAGAACCCTACGACAAACACTTGCAAAGAATAATGAAATGCGATAATTTGTAATTTGAAATAACATATTGTAAATTACATCTTCTTATAAATACCATAAAATTAACAACAAATATCTTCTTAAATAGCAACAAACTTAACTCATCCATTGAGATAAGGTGATGAAGATTACGCAGTTCAAGAATTGGGCAACGTCTAATAAAATGGTCAAAATTAAGAAGATGATTTACGATTGTAGGTATTGAAAAGGTTTATTATCTTCGCGCTTGCAAAGATGGAGGAAGAAAGGGAGAAATGAAGAATTTTAACATCTCAGCGAAAGTCAAAGAGAAGAGTTTCAACTTAGGAATCTGGTGAAATTTTGACGATTTTAATAAGACTTTTCAAAAATAAAGACTGGAAATTTCAATTAAAGACATTGGAAAGTTCAGATTAATTTTAAAAGACATTGGGAAGTTAAAATATTAAAATCTTGAATTTTAAGAGAATATTTTTCAAACAATAAGATTTGATTTCATTAATTGAACGTGTTTCAATTCACGTTTCTTTTGTTTTAATTTTTTAAATTCTTGGATTGTTGTATTATGTAGAATTTAGGTTAGGGAGATGTAATTCTCTTGTCCTTAACGTTTTTGTAAAAAAGGCTAGACAAAGTCCTTGAAACAGGACGAAATATTGCCGTGAAGATGAGTTAAGTTTGTTGCTATTTAAGAAGATATTTGTTGTTAACATATTGTAAACTTTCTCTTTTTACACTGCCCTTGGTGTCTAATCAGTGTTTTCAAAGGAACCCTTGGCCAAAAGAAATATCACATAGTTTTATTAATTAAATGGTGAAATGTAACAAAACTAATAACTATTAATGTCCTAGCAACATATTGGATATTTGACAGAATATACATGTAAACAATTACCATCTTTGATCATAACATTAGAACATTCAAAAAGTAAATAATACTTTGAAAAATTTAATTACGTTAATTAAACGAGATCAGATAATGTAAATAAAAAGCTTAAAGTGTACCAAGTTTTATAAAAAAAAATCTGAAAGAGCACATACATAAACAAAGGTTCTCGCACCCTGAGCTACCATGTCGGGAATCTGAGACAGCTGATTCAGCTTTAGTAGGCTTCTTCAGTCAGATTTACCCTCAGAATGCGAGACAAAGAAAAGGAAACCATTTTGGCTCCCCAAAATAGCCCCTCTAACAAAATCAAGCACCAATGGTTTCCTCTTCTTTGTCTCGCACTCTGAGCTACCATCAAGGGTAAATCTGACTGAAGAAGCTTAATAAGGCTGAAACAGCTGTCTCAGATTCCCGATATGGTAGCTCAGGGTGCGGGAACCTTTGTTTATTTATGTGCACTTTCAGTTTTGCTTTTTGGTTGTTTTTTTTTTATAAAAGATCAGTTCATTTTTAAAAATTACAGATTTATAAAAATTCTCCAATAAAATAGTTAATTAATATTCGCGGTGCAGATAAAAGTTCAAACAAAAGAAAAAAAAAAACAAAAGCAAAAAGAAAGTCATTTACAAAGGTGGAGTCAGAGATTCATTAAGGACTCATCTTAGATAGTGGTAAATTTTAGGTAAATTGAAGAAAAATTAAATATAAATGAATAGTTTATAGATGATTACAGGTCATTGTGGGTCATAATTTGAATAGCATTTGCATATAGCGCAAATGGGTCAATATTTACATATTATATTTGCATAATTTTAAGAAGATGGTCAGGTGAACTAAGGGTTTAAGACATTTTTAATAGTAATTTACATAACTTAAAAAAAAAAAAAAGATTAAGGTTGGACAAAATGGCTAGTGATCGTGTAATATTTCCAGCTGCTTGAAAGTTGTGGAATTAATTGGTGACGTTTTCAATCCTAAATTTGCATAACTTTATAAAAAATGGGTTTGGTAACTTTAGGGTTATGGGTCCTTGTAGAGTTTTGGAGTTTTCTATATGGCGGTATGTATCTTTGATGACGGATCGTCTCAATGGCAGTTGTTTTATAGGATGAGCATATCTTTCAGAAAAACTTCAGGTGACCTGAGATATAACATCAAAATTCATGATATTGCTGGGAAATTGATTGGAATTACTCTAACTGAAAGCAACCTACGTTATAATATATCAAACTTCATGAATTTACTTTTGTTATTGATTTGTGGTGGAATTTGTTTTTTATTTATTGATTACTACTTCCGTATTGCTGAAATAGTGGGTAATTTCTGTTGAATGATAACCAAAAAATTATATTAGTTCTTTGAAAAAGCGTTTGTTCTTAACACAACAACAAACAAGCGAACTTTCCAATCCAAAAATACATAAACGAATTATCAAATTTTAAATTGATTGAGGAAAAGAAACAGTTTTGAAAAAAGAAAATATAAATTGATCAATTCGAAAAAAAAACCGTATAACGTAGCTTCTAAAATTTCTAATATCATTAAACTTTTGACCCTAATCTTTTTGTGAAAATAAATGAAGTGAAGAAACTTACCATCGATTTTAAGCATTGCATTTCTGTATTAATTATTACTAAGTCAAATCTCTATCTGTTACTGATAGAGATATGACAAGTTCACACTGAGGATCAAAACGGTGAGATTTTTTCGTGATATTAGAGTTTTTTCTTATTGGTCAATTCCTGAGAATGAAGATGTACGTAATTGGTTCATTTATAAAGCGTCTGCTTAGTTCAAAGGTTTTTATTAGTCGTTGAAATTGAAAGATTTTGTTAATAATTGGGGACATCTATTTATTGTGGAGGAGGTTTTCTCCCTTTCTTTATGTTAAGATGATATAATTTATTGGTCCAATTTTGTGACATCTGTTTTTTGGGGAGGGAGAGGTTTTTACAAAAATCGTTATTTTTTCATAGCTTTCATATACAGTTATCTTTCTCCTAACACAAGTAAAGATGATTTTATAGATATGCTGGAGTACGACTCTCAATACTCAAAGTTAGAATGGAAAGGCAAAAAACGCAGAATTAATATTTTTTCAATAAATGGTGTGATGTTATTGAAATTCTGTTGATATGTTGAAGTAATTTTAATGCTTCTCAATACATAAAAATAGAATGGAAAGACAATACAATGAAGAAAAATTACAGAATTAATATCTTTTTCAATAAATGGTGTAATAATATGGAAATTTTATAGATATACTGTCGTAAATTAATGCTTCTCAATAGATAAAGATAGGTTGGAACGATAATGCAATTAAGAAAAAAATGTAGAATTAACTTTTTTTTAAATAAACTGTGTAATTTCATTGAAATTTAGTTAATATGTTGGAGTAAGATAATGCTTCTGACAATGGAAAGACAACATAATGAAGAAAAAAAACGCAGAAATATTTTTTTTTTCAATAACTATTATTTCTGTAGATATAGTATAGTAAGTTAATGTTTCTCAATGCACAAAATTAGAATGGAAAGATAGTGCAATGAAGAAAAAAAGCAGAATTAAAATTTTTTCAAGAAAAGGTGTAATTTCGTTGAAATCCTAAGTATATGCTACAATAAGTTTTTGTTTCTCAATAACACAAAGTTAGAATGAAAAGACAGTGAAATTGGGAAAGAAACTCCGACCTCATATTTCTTCTTTAATAAATGGTCTGATTGTAGAGATTCTACAGCCATGCAGTAGTAAGTTAATGGTTCTCAATACAGAAAGTTACAATGGAAAGACAATACAATGAAGAAAAAAATCGCAGAATTAATATTTTTTCAATAAATCATGTGATGTCACTGAAATTCTGTAGCTGTGTGTTTCCCTATGAATTCATGTTGTAACACGTTGACTTATTCTGAAAACTACAGTTTTTGGCTGATTTTAAGAAGAGAAATGGTAGAAAGGTATACTTACAACAAAGCGAAACTGCTTTGGCGAACATTCATTTCGAAAAATTTCTGTATTTTAAACAATGACTTCTGTAAGTAATTTTCATTTATTATGTTTCTCAACTAGATCAGTTCTGAGAATATCATTTTTATTTCCTCAGTATCATTCCAAAATTTTTATTTTTCAAAAGAACGTTTTTGTTTCATAAAATAGTATCTTTTTCGTACCTGATCCTCGTTTTTCCTCGAAATCATACGGTAACAAGTAATTTGTTGAAAAAGTGAAGAAAAGAAAATATACGTATTCTAATTGTACAGTGTTTCTCATTATGAAAATATGATATATATATAAAAAAACTATGAAGATTATATGAAAAAACAAAGATTCAGAACAAGAATTAGTAACTATTAAACATAAAATAAAGTTTATAAGGAAACAAAATTACTTTTATAGAAAGAATATTATAACAATAAATTAGTGAAAAATTTTCTTGTTTATATTTAAAACTATAATTTTTCAAGTCTATCTTAATTTACTTATTTTCAAGTAAATGAAGAAATAATATTCAATTTGGTTTCTCTGTTGAATCTATTCTGAGATTATCATATCTATTTCATCATCAATTCCAATATGTTTTTTTTCAAAAGGAGCGTTTTTGCTTCACCTGACCTGTTTCATAAAACTTACTGTAACATTTCTATAGAATTTCAGTGATATCACGCCATTTATTGAAAAAATGTTAATTCTGCGTCTTTTTCTTCATTGTGTTGTCTTTCCATTCTAACTTTGTGTATTTAGAAGCACATTCACATCTATAAAATATCCTTTACTTGTGTAAGGAGAAAGAGAACGGGGGTAATAGAAGAAAAACGATTTTCGTAGAAATTAATACTTTTCTCATCTGGTCGGAGACAAAAGAAACCTCTCCCTCACCAAAAACAGTTGTCACAAAATTGGATCAATTAATAATGTTATCTGGACGTAGATAAAGGGGAAAAAAATTCCCCCACACCAATAATTAACAAAAATCTTTCAATTTTTCTCGACCAATAAAAACTAAGTAGATATTTTAGAAATGAGCCAATAACATCTAATTTTCTTCTTAGGAATGAGAAAATTAGGAAAAAACTCGCGAATCGGGTTTAAAATCTCACCGTTTTGATCATTAGTATGAACTTGTAGCAGATAGAGATATTACTTAGTAATAAATAATATTACAGAAATGCAATGCGTAAAATCGATGGTAAGTTTTCGCACTTACCAAAAGATTAGGATCTAAAGATTAATGATATTGCTACCGTATTTAGTGTCAATAGCTTTATTGCACAATAGAGAGAGGTAGCTTGGGGATCTGGGGGCACGGCAGTGCCCCCGCCAAGACGAGCCGAAGGCAGGAAGGGCACTACTTACCTTTTCTGGAAGTGTTTCGTCGTATTTTCGAACCCTCATAGCTTCGGCCTAGATAATACTAGAGAGCTCAAATTTTCAGGATATGATGCAGTTACCAGACTAATGAAATACGCTAAGTTTCATTTATTTAGCTTTTATACTTTGGATTTTATTAATACCTAAAATACGTCGATTCCGTCACTCACTGACTGACTGACTGACTCATGATCATCAAAACCTCTAGGGTACTTCCTGAAGTCCTAGAAAGGTGAAATTTGGTATGCAGGTTAGGATTAGCACATAAACAACAAAAAAATTAAGAAATCCCAAACTTTCACATTCCAACCCCTCATAAAGGGGGGGTCTGGTTATGTATTATCGAACCCTCATAGCTTCGGCCTGGATAATACTAGAGAGCTCAAATGTTCAGGATAAGATGCAGTTACCATACTAATGAAATACGCTAAGTTTCATTTATCTAGCTTTTATACTTTGGATTTTATTAAGATCTGAAATACCCTCAATGCTTCGGCCTAAATAATACTGTGTAATAATGTGATTTCTTCCAAACTGCAAACAGCTTGTATATACAAGTTGACCAATAGATAAACAGAAAAGTAGGGTATTGAAACAAAATCCATTTTCTAAATAATCCTAGAGCTAAATTTAGTTGTAATAGATAATCCCACCCAAAACATTTCATGCAAAATAAGTTGCCAAGATTCACATGCTCATAACGCTTTCAGTGTTAAAAAGTTATCAGATCTCATCTTTCAAAAAGAAATGAAATCCCACCCAAAACATTTCGTGTCAAATAAGCTGCCAAGACTCACATGTCATAATGCTTTCACTGTTAAAAAGATATGAGATCTCATGTAGAGCCAAGCCCCTAACTCTACGAGGCCTAACTCTACAAGCCCTAACTCTAAAAACCCTATATCTTGGTCAGAAAGTATGGCTTGGCCGTTTCATGGAACTATTTCATCTCACCCAAAACATTTCATGTAAAATACGTTGCCAAGATGCTCATAACGCTTTCACTGTTAAAAAGTTATCCGATTTCATATAGTGCCAATTCCCTCACTATACATGCCTAACTCTAAAAACCCTACTATCTTGGTCAAAAAGTGTGCCTTGGCATACTCCATATCCTTTACATAACTCCATGGGATTGTCTGTGTGACAGCCACGAAACGGCGAAGGCATACTTTTTGATCAAGATATAGGGTTTTTAGAGTTAGGGCTTGTAGAGTTAGGCCTCGTAGAGTTAAGGGCTTGGCTCTACATGAGATCTCATATCTTTTTAACAGTGAAAGCATTATGACATGTGAGTCTTGGCAGCTTATTTAACACGAAGTGTTTTGGGTGGGATCTTTATTACGGGGAAAAGGAGGCAAAGAAATAACGTTTAGTCTGATAGCTGAACGTGCATAATCTCAATTCAAAAGTGCTTAATTAAAGTTCTTTCTGGTTGGCCTAGGTTGCTTCTTTAGGGGACCTTCTTCCACCTTGCCTTGCTTCCTATGCGTCAGGTTGCCCTTCTCTGTTGAACCGGTCTTCGGTATCTGTCTCTTCTGTCTGATGAGCCAGATGGCTTCTCAAACGTCCAGTGGACTGCACGGCTTGTGCAGGTAACGGCTACTTCTCTGCTACGCCGGGTGGCGTCTCGTATGTCCGTAGGTTTGCACTGCTTGTGCAGATAACGGCTACTTCTCTGGATTAGCGGAGTGGCTTGATGCCATAAACCGCCCCCCCCCCTCTCTCTCTCTCTCTCTCTCTCTTCTGGAAGCTTCTGCGTGGCTGCTGTTACGAACTGACTTCTCTCTTCCTCGGCTAGAGGCCTACTGGGTGGCTCCTGCCACAGACTGCATTCACTCTTCCTCGGCTAGAGGCCTGCTGGGGTGGCTCCTGCCACAAACTGCATTCACTCTTCCTCGGCTAGAGGCCTGCTGGGTGGCTCCTGCCACAAACTGCATTCACTCTTCCTCGGCTAGAGGCCTGCTGGGTGGCTCCTGCCACAAACTGCATTCACTCTTCCTGGGTTGGATGCCTGATGGGTGGCTCCTGCCATAAACTGCATTCACTCTTCCTCGGCTAGAGGCCTGCTGGGTGGCTCCTGCCACAAACTGCATTCACTCTTCCTCGGCTAGAGGCCAGCTGGGTGGCTCCTGCCACAAACTGCATTCACTCTTCCTCGGCTAGAGGCCTGCTGGGGTGGCTCCTGCCACAAACTGCATTCACTCTTCCTCTGCTAGAGGCCAGCTGGGTGGCTCCTGCCACAAACTGCATTCACTCTTCCTCGGCTAGAGGCCTGCTGGGGTGGCTCCTGCCACAAACTGCATTCACTCTTCCTCTGCTAGAGGCCTGCTGGGTGGCTCCTGCCACAAACTGCATTCACTCTTCCTGGGTTGGATGCCTGCTGGGTGGCTCCTGCCACAAACTGCATTCACTCTTCCTCGGTTGGAGGCCTACTTGTGGCTCCTGCCACAAACTGCATTTACTCTTCCTCGGCTAAAGGCCTACTGGGTGGCTCCTGCCACAAACTGCATTCACTCTTCCTCGGCTAGAGGCCTGCTGGGTGGCTCCTGCCACAAACTGCATTCACTCTTCCTCGGTTGGAGGCCTACTTGTAGCTCCTGCCACAAACTGCTTTCCTAGATTGACTATGCGCCTCAATATATAGGCGATTTCAGCTTCCCTTTCACTCACGGAAGGCCTGCCGTTGAGACGATTCGACATCAAACATACATAGAGCCATATAGGAAACCCCAAACCCTACAAAGATCCACAACCCTACAGTTACATAACCCATGTTTCAAAAAAGTTAAGCAAATTTATGATTGAAAACGTCACTAATCAATTTTACAAGTTTTCAGCAGTTTGATATGTTACACGGTCACTTAAGCCTTTTTTCCAAAATAACTCATCGCACACCTTCCCCTTTGTTTTAAAAAAATATACAAATTACGATTAAAAACGTCTTAAGCCTGATCATTTTCATCTGACCATTTTTTTTTTGAAAATATGCAAATGATATGCAAATTGTGGTCCATATCGCCCTAAATTGATGGCCTGTAATCCCCATTAAGCTACTTATATGTATTTGAAATAAATATTTTAATGTATAAGTCACTTTAATTTTTATACTTGCATACATTTCATGTAAACTACACTTAATTTTTAATGTTTTCATATATATCTATGATATGGTTATATCCTATAACCTTTTGAAAATTCAATAGAGACCATTAACTAAAGCCAATAAACACGTCTAAAACCTGTGGATAGAAGTCTGGAGCTCATAACGGGATTGAAGTTTAATAGAGAATAATAAAGAAAAAAGGAAAAATATTTTTACTTCATTTGGTATGTGCGACCTACATTCTGATAATTCGATCCTTTAAGTTGATTATAGTTCACATTTTGGAACTATGCACTAATTCTTAGCTTTCAGTACAGAAGAGTTATAATTAAAGTGGCTGTAGTCAGAACGAAGTAGAGAAGGACCTATTCGATTGTTCACAGTGAAAATTTGTACCTTAGTAAGAAGAAGAGAATTTGCGAATAAAACGATTAGCTGTTTTGAGTGCTAATAAGTTGCATTGGTGCACAAAATACAAGTTAGAACATTATAATTTTGCTTGATGTTGCAGCCAATCACTCATGAAGTATTTTTGTAATTGCTAGAAGTAACCATGGGTATTTGAAAGAAGGACCAAGCTTAGCTAGTGAAATTCTTTTACCACAACGGCAGTAATGCAACTGCTGCTTTATGCTATTACAGTCGTTTGAAAGAAAGAAGGAAAAGACCTTTGTCACTAAATGGACTGAAGAATGTAATAAAGAAATTCGAAGAAACAAACGAGTTGGGTGTAGCTTCTGGTAGATGCCCGTGGCCTGTTGCAGAAAGCAACGAAAAAGACGTCGCACTTACCGTTGCAGAACTCCATTTTCATTCGGAGCTACCCATAGTTAGTGCCACACTTCTCCCGGCAACTACAAGTTCCGTGGTCAGCTATTTGTAAAATTCTATGCTCTATCCTGAAATGCTATGCTTATAAAATTCAGAGTCTGCAGGAGCTGCAAACACATGACCCTGAATAGAGCATCGACTTCACTTCAAGATGTCTGTCGTGGATTTAGGTACACAATAATTTTCGTTTTGATCTGTAGAGAAGATCCTTCTTTACATCGCTCTCAGCGTTGTCAGTTTAATTAAAATCATTCGGTATTTATTTACAGAGAAATCACTTAAAAAATGACAAAAAAACATTGGCTAAAACAGTATAAGTAGAAACAAATTACTATCAACAAAGTGTGACCACTTCTCTTAAAATTACTGGCGAGTAAAATAAGAGTATTCCGACTTTTAACAAAATATCGGTTAAACTTTACTTTGCGGCACAGGTTTGGAACTAATTTTTTTTTTGAAACAGTGATGTCATCGCTGTTTTCGGACTATATCCAAGATGGCGGACATCGTTTAGTGCTGAAATATGAGTGGTTGGAAATGGCGGGGTTATTTTGCAATTCGTACATCCTGCAGCTAAGCCAACCTAACTTAACCTAACCGAAGCCAAATTTGAAGGGTTTTATCCTGCACCTGAGCCAACCTTGCCTTAGGGAAGTTAATGTGCCTTAGGGAAGTTAATTGTAACTAACCTAATCCTAATTGTTTTTGGTTGAAAATTAAATTCTTGAAAACTGTCTACCTTATGTTTCTTCGTCTGTCGTGTGCGGAGGGTATATTTTTTGAATATCCTGCAGGAACGCGTGAAATAATTGCTTGAAGTTAAGATGTTGATGTAAGAAAATATCTCTCCGCACAAATAAACAAATCAGAGATATTAAAAAAACCACGTGGTGTCTTCTTCCGCACCCAATCACGACCTGTGCCGGATTGTAAAGTCTAGCCAAAATATCTTATTTTCACATTGAAAAGAAATTTAAAATAATAACTTAAATGTACACTTCACTCTCTGTATGTATCTGAAATATCAAGCAATTGTCTGGAACTTATTGTCAATTGAAACTATTGCTAATTTTTCTTCTAGGTATCTTCCTTCATCTATTTCAGGACTTACTAAAGTGAGACATCTTAAAAGAAGTTTCCATATTTTTGTAGAAGAGATGATTAAAGAGCATATTGATTCTTTTGATCCAAATAATCCTCGAGATCTTACAGATTATTATCTAAAAGCCATGCAGAAAAAAGGTTTCAATTTTAAAGAAGAACACAATGGAACTATCTATTCTAGTAAGTAAAGACATAATTCAAATAAAGGTTTTATATTAACGGAATAATAATCTCTCCTATTTCTTGTTCATTTCTTATTCATTTCAATTCGGTTTCTTGTTCATTTTTTTGCACGTGAAGAAATGAGTTCACGTTTTGGATCAGATAATGAGAACTGACACATTCTGAAAAGTAATAAAGGTTTTAGCTTATTCTGAAAACGAATGCATGCATTAGAAAACTCATTAACATATGACTTCCTGCAGCACTTTCAATACAAGCTTTTGGATCAAATCAGTTTGGTAATAATCGGAAAATTTTTCGTGTTCACATCTTTTATACTTCAAAATATTTCGTAACCTTATTCTTCTACTTCTTTTTCTTCTTCTTCTACTTATAACAACTTTTCTCTTAAATAATGGTACTGTGTTTAACTGTCTTTGAAAGTGATGACTTTTCGAATATCTGAAATTTGAAGAAGAAAAAAAATGTTTATTAAATATTTTAAATTTTTTCGTTCAGTTTGATAATAAAATTTGCACCTTTTATGTCTATCGTAGGAAGATGGGTTAGGAAGGAATTTAGTGTGTAATACCATACAACACGTAGTTGTACCTAAGACATCAACATATACAGCTGCTTGTTAGATCGCAAGTTCAAACTTGTATTTCTATCAGTTAAAAGTACAAACTTGTACTTTTTTCTATAAGTTTGGTGTTGAAACCAGTACGATATTTCGTCTGTATATAGCAGACTATTATGATATTTTTATCCTTAATTCTACCGTATCAAAATACACTCTTTGACAAAAAAAAACGAAGCACTCGGAAGGAATCATCCAATCAAGATCCAATTGGTAGATGCAATTACATATGTAGAAAAGGAAATCATTACAATCCGAAAGCAGGACATTTGTTTGGTTAAAACAGCTACACAAATTGAACAATTCAGTTCGCGGATAGTGTTCTGGGATATAGTATCCCAAGTGGTGTCCAACTGCCGGGCTGATTCGACGACATTCCGGGGTGAACATAGGCGGCGTCCTATCATGGCACAAACATGGTTGATTGCTGAGATGTCGGACGATTGGGTTAGTCAAGGAAGAGTGTCGACATTACGGAGGCAGTCCTGGGAGAGCCGTGCCGGATGGGGCCGAGTATTTTTCTAATGAGAAATGGCACGGGATGCTGTGACAGGACGGCAACATATTGAGAGGTAGAATGTTTGTAGAATGTTGTCGACGGGAAAGTCGTTCGGAGGAAGAGTGTCCGGCTATTGTAGGAAATATGTTGCCAGACAATCACTCCCGATGTGGTAAAGAGTGGATCCATGGTAAAGAGTGGATCACTGCGCTGATAAGGCCGTCTCCAGACACGTTTGCATCAGTCATCAGCAACCCAGTGCAAACCGTGACTCTTCACTGAAGACAGCACCACTCCACTGGACACTATCCCACATTGATCGAGTCAGAAAGCAATGCAATCGGTGCCTGGAATGCTTGGTGGGCTCCTGGAATGTATTCCCAATGCAGCAAGTGATCTGTTAATGGTACGGAAGGTTACTTCCGCTTCTGTAGACACTGCAACATGGCCATGTATGGGTCAAAGCAAGGAATTCGCTGTTGTCGTGCGCTCTCATAATCGCTTGACCCTTGAAGTTTGCCGTCCCATTTGGTCGTCCACTACCCACGAGCTGCTACGCTGTACCCTCCTTGATCAAATGGCGCCAAGGTCGTCCGATAGCCGGGTAGTTCCGCACCAAATGCATAACTACCCTCTTAGACTAACCGCCCTGTTTCAGCCCAATGATACTTCCTCGCTCAAACTTGCTGAACTGTTCATAATATGCACGGATCTGATGTTCGAGGCATTCGAGGTACAGTCCGTAGAGGCTACTGCAACTGCTTTCCTTTGTCACAATTGTTCCTGCTTGCGAAATTGCTCTTAATACTCATTGAAGAGCAGGTTCCCTGTGCTGTGGTGGCAAACTCTTTAAATCATTGGCCGTGATTTTCTAAACTTTTGCATGTTCGACCTGAGATATTTCCATATTAGGTTACACGGTAATCGGATACTGTTCTCAGAATGCTTCTTTTTTTGTCAACGAGTGTACAATAGCATTACTAACCATTCATTTTAATAAACACATTCGATTCTAGAAGGTTCTGGAATTCGACTAATGATGGAAGAACGGTTAAACCTTTATCTCTGGTTCTTGTAAAATAAGAGAAAAAAATTATTCCATTAAAGAAATTACAATGATATTCAGTAATATCAATTTATCAAGATCACCTATTGTTATTTGTTAACGATTAGATTGTTTCATGATTTCCTCTTTCAATACTATTTCAGGGAGTTATCTAAGAAACAACATAGCCTTGCTTTTCTTTGCTGGAATTGAGACGACAGCTTGTTTTTTAAGCTTTGCAATTAAAATGCTACTGATATATCCAGAGATTCAACAGAAAATTCAGGAGGAAATTGATCGAGTTATTGGAAGATCCCGATTGCCGGCTTGGTCGGATAAGGATACGTTAATTTATACTTCTGCCACAATTCTAGAAATTCATCGTTACTGCACTGTTGTTCCTATAACATTTTTTCACACAAATCCAGGTAAGTCACAATAAAAAATAGAAAACCTAGAATTCTAATTCCTACCATTGATCTTCATTGAAGTTACAAACTAACATTTCAAGTTGAAAATCTAAGCTTCAATGATGGATTCGAAGAATTAATAGCTAAAACTTTTACTGGAAGCTGCATACTGATATTTTGAGATCTCTATAATTATAAGCAAAACAAATTGGCCTCACAAAGAAGGGATTATATATTTTTTAATGCTGTTTTTTGGAATGCTTTAAAATAAATTTAATTTCTTGAAAGTAAGAATTGAACTGGCAACACAAAAACGAAATCAAACTTATTTTAAAAGAATCTGCTAAAGAAAAGCAGTGAAACCAAACGGCAATTATGAGAATTATATTTTATGTATGCTGCAATCGGTAATTAGAAAATATTTAGCGGCCAGCACACCTGATTAAATTTACAATATTTTACAACCAAACTAGTTTCTTCTCGATACACGACGAGGCTTCCTTGGTGGATAACCAAACACACACACACAAATCAGTCAATTTAAAGGAAAAACCGCCATTGAAATAACAGGAAAACGGCATGCATGAAAGTAAACCCCGTAGCAAACATTCGGACCAATCCCCATAACGAAGGGAGAAGTCAACTCGGGTGATAATCTTAGGAGAAGCTAGGAACATCTGGCGGTGATCAACGAAACTGATGACAGGAAACAGTTTGAAGAAGCATTTGGCAATGTTTGAAAACAAACAAAGTCAGTAAAGCTTGAACACGCAATCAACGCCACAGACAAAATCCCAACATAGAACACTGAATGTGAATAAATACTTCTTACTGACGCACAATCGTTATAACAAGTATTGGATGAGCAATAAGGACTGATTCCTTATACTTACGAAGAAAATTAGGACTTGCAGATGTAAGAATGTATGGTTTTGAGTGTGTATGTTAAGGATAGAATATATATATGCTACGGAGTGACCCGCCTCTTTTGAATGTTGAATTGTGGAATATGATAAATCATTTTTAGCTAAAGCCCGTCGGTGATCCACTACTCTGTCTCCCAGACATCGGCGAGTTTCCTCGATGTAACTGCAGGAAGGATCCTTTCATTTAAGTGAATACGCCAATCTTTTCTCACTCTCGATGATTCTGTCTTTTTTGAACTTATTATGATGTCTCTAGTTCTATGCCGGCTGGATGCAGTGATGGAAATCCCATGAGGGGATAGTCATTTATCCACATCGGGGAACAGTCTAGGGTAACAGTCATTAGAAATATATTGTTATTTTCTATGAAATGGATTTTGGGTCTACCATTATTACAAATGCTAATAAGTGTATATTTTTATATGCCTTTGAACCAAATCAAGTAGATAATCATTCAAACGAAGGAGATAGGTGATGTTGGAAATTTCCTGACAGAATATCTCAAATGAACTGGATAATAAAAAGGTTCTTCTTACAGCCATAACGACAACATTAATTTTAAAGGACAAAGGACAAAAAGAATTAAAACTGAGCGTGATTCCAGAGTGCATGAATTTCCAGTATATTTCCGTTTGAAAATGCTTGTCTTATTTGAAATGCGCACAGTCAGAAAAGGAATGGACTCAATATCGAATTTGATCGCTGGATCAATGTGATCATATATGTTCTTTTTTCCAAGTTGAATGAATTCCTGGATGTAAAGAATAAATCGTAGACATGTAATAAAACAGGATGTGTTGTTGTCCTTCACCGAAAATCAGAAATGTAGAGTCCTCGATGACAATCATAACCCATCCGGTCAGTGAGGCCGACGTAAATTAACCACTTGCTTGTTGATAAAAACATTGATTGTACTGAAAAACCTGCATCTCAAGTATGACCTGAACCGTTGATATGATATATAAAAAAAGCGCTCAAATTCACAAAATTATGCTAACATTTAAGAGAAATGTGTGAGAAGATTTTTCAATAGTATATCCATGGTGATAAAGATATCATGTCCAATGAAAAAACCTTAATAATCATTGCGTGAGTAACAGTTCCGTATGTTGGATACAATCTTTAAACTATTTTTTACAACTTGATTTTACAAGTAGATTTTTCAAATTGAAAATACTTCATCTGAAAGTGTTATATATTAACGGCAGAATTGGTACATACAATGACGGGACGTACTGGCTACAGTGAATCAGTATAAACATCTTTGTGAAGTTTAGGCATGGTGTGTCTGTAAGAAGTATCCAGGTCGGAGTCCTTCATTATTTCGGATGTGACATCGGAGAGAAGTTTAGCCTTATGCAATTTTCGTATAATTCTGCGGTTGAGATTTAATACAGTTTTTCGTGAAAAAAGTATCCTTTATTGTTTATGTAAAAACTTCTGAGTCACGAGATTTTATATGGAAATGATAAGGACCACCGGATTGTTGCCTCTATCTGATGGGACTATGACAATATTATCATTCTTTTTTTTTAAGTGTTTCAAATCTTGGTTATCAAGTGGATTACATCAGGAATCAGCTTAAGTAGTATGGATGTTTTTCAAAATATTGCCGAGCTCACAGCTAAGCTACTTCATAGTCACACAATTTACTGATCTTCGTTTCCAATTCAGCGATTATATTATGTAATTTCAGTCAATCTGGCCAATTAACGTCTAACCTTTATTCAGAGCATGAAATTGGTAAAGTGACAAAGTGAAATTACTAAGGCTCGTAACACGTTCAAAATGTCGTTGGTGGATCGGTCGTATTTAAAGCTAAGCGTCACCAATTTCTTTTGATGAACAATAGAAATATTGGGAAATTTCTTACAGTATGCTGAGGCTAAAAATTGCAAAACCTGAATGTACTTCAGAGGTTGAAGTAACTGACAGACTTGGATAGACAGGTTGTGAATAAAGTGTGAGATGCTTTATCTTCTTATAATAACAGATATAGTCTAAGATTGATAATTTCCTTTGTAGTCGAAATACGTTTATTGATGGCGGAGGAAGAAAAGCATAGCTTGAAGTATAATGATGTGGGAGTAAGATCCTTTTTTGTGCATAACTTCATGTAAACGACAGCTGCTTTTGTAGACGCAAGATTCCTGTTGAAACGAATAAACATGTTATCTGTCCTCCATGTGATTTGGTAAGGAATGTTCAAAAGCATCATACTTACGAAGTAAATAGCTATTGCACAAATTATGTGTTGGTTATCCATTGAGGAAGCTTCGTCGTATGGGAGAAACTAGTTGGTTGTAATATTTTTATCGTTTAAAATAAATGTTTTAAATTTAATCAGCAATGGCAATTCTTGAAAGAGAAGCTACAATTTAGGCTAATTACGTTATCCAATGAGAAAATATTCCTAAATGTTAATAACGAGCTAACTGCAGTGTATAGTCCAACAGACGGATCTTGACGATCTCGTTTTTTCGTGATTTCACGTAATTTATGCGAGAATAGCCTCTATCCAAGTATTCTCGCAAAATGTCGAGAAAAAGTGCTATACGAAGCAGCGCACGGAAAATAATATTGCAAGTTGAAGAATATTTTCGGAGGGAATTAATTAATGGAGGACCTCTCATTCCTTTAGAAAGAGTTCAAGACAGAGTAGCTTAAGTTACTCGTACATATTTCATACATCTCCTAATTCACGCAGTTATTTACTGGAAACAACAGTTGAAAGAAAAAAAAAAAAGAATTTACCTTTAAAGGCCCTTTTCAGGGCCTTAAAATTAGACGGAAGAGCTGTCAAACATACTGATCGCCCACAAACAAAATTGCTAAAATATTAGAAAAACGTTCATTTTAAAAATTACTATGTAAACAAAACAAAACAAAATACAAAAATAATAAAAAAAAACAGGATTATGTAAATACATTTATATAAGACAATCGATTTTAAATTTAAAATGCAACATTACATTAACGAATTAATAATCAAAAAGGCACACGATTTCTCATTTATTTTATTTGCTAATCACAAAAATCTAAAACAAAATAAAAAATGCATGAATATTTTATATATATATCTATATATATATATATATTTATGTTTACATTTCATTGAAATATTTAAATGAAATATAATATGAGGAAATGCATGAGACTTTTGCTATATTTTAATATACTTTTCATAAATTTAAAACAGTCAATAAACAACAATAAATTCATTAGGTAGCATTTTCCTAGTGACAGACATTCAAAGTACTAAATTCCTTGACACCTCCTGAAGAGGCTAATGGCCAGATCTCGTTTTTTCCGTAATTCTCACGCAAACGAGATCGTCAAGATCCATCTGTTGGACTATATTGCATAAAACGGAATCCATAGGAAACTAAAGAAACAGTTAACAATGAAAACTAAATGAACTAAATGAAAACTACTTAAAAAATTCAAACGAAACACTAAGTCAAAATTAAAAGTTAAAAAAAAAAAATAACTTAGAGACTGCTTTTGTTCAGACTAAGGATATACGGTATAGGGTTGCAGAAAACTTACATACTTCAAATAATGCGAAAAATGAAAATTTTTTTAGATTTAATCTGCATTGTATACAGTGTAAATAAACAGTTTATCATACATTGTAAGAAAACAGTCTACCGATTTCTGTAGACTTTATTGTAATAATTATATTTATTACATATATTACATTTGTTAATTACATTTATTAAAATTAAGATGATTTATAGCTCAAGAATTAAAAAATTTCATGTTCTTGTTTTATTAAGTCGATTGGAACTGTTCATAATTAACATTTACGATGATAAATAGAAATCTTGAATGGATATTTGACAATGTTTCTAACTTTGTCAAATATTTCTAAAATAATGGATAATAGTTAGTTGCTTAAGTTCCAATTTCCTTTCTTTTCAAATTTATTTCATCTGCAACTTTCGACGAACCTCATGGTGAAAAAGTGTATCAAATGTATTTTAAGAAATTGCTCATTCAGTAAAATTGAATTGATTTACTTATGTTAAGGTTTTCGGTCCATACCTTTTTTCAGATACTTGTTCTTTTAGTTTGGTCCTGAAGGAAGAGTGAGACATGATACTGTATAGGTCCTTTTTTTGAGGGATTTCCCACCCCGGACCTATATAAGGACCTATACAGTATACTTGTTCTTATTTGTACAACAACCAGTATGAAACTTTCTTGTTTATAGTCTATATTTAACTCTAAAATTTCAGCCTACTGGAGCGCATAGTGTTTTATTGTTTCTAACTTCAGATCATAAACAAACAGACTTCATTTCGATAAAAAACTACATTCTAATTTTTGTTCTCTTGAAATTTTTTTCTTGTTGCAAACATTAAACTAAACCTAATGTGATTCTAGATTCCATACAGATATAAAAAGAAATACACTAAGAATTGGAAATTATAAAGTATATTAATCTCAATCGTTGTATTCTTTAAGACTTGTAACTTTCGTTACTTCATATCTTTTTTATTATTATTTTTTAATAGAAGATGCCGTTTTGAAGGGATTTTTTATTCCGAAAGAAACCTACCTCATGGGAAACATATGGGATATTCATCGTGATCCATCACTGTGGAAGGATCCAGAAACCTTTGATCCAACTCGATTTATAAATGAAAACGGAGAAATAGCGAAGCCTGACTATTTAATTCCATTTCTAGCAGGTAATGAACAAATCATCAAAAGAAATTATAGTTAAATTGGTCTAGTTTTAACTGATAAATTGATTTGAAATTGCTAATAAATTGACAAATTTAATACATTTTTGTAGAAATTATCTAACACAGCATTCCAAAATGACGTGAACTTAAAAAAGATTTAAACTGAATTTTGAAAAATAAACATTTGTCTCAATTTCTCTTATGTAAGAGAAACAATCTCTCACATAGCATTTCAAAGTCAACATATAAATTCCTATGAGTGTCATATCAATAGCAGCATCCATATTTCTTTAGAAATATATTAGGTCGTTAATTTTCATAGGCCAGCGGACTCTATTCTGAGGAGCTTTTCACATTATATTTCAGAACTTTCCATATTCTTTGTCAGCAGTCCTTTCCCAAGTTATATCAGGTATTCCCCTTTTTCCTTGAAGATTCAAGACAAACTGTACTACTGGGAATTTAAATAACGCTTTTCCTGAGAGTGTGGTTCAGTGAACTGCATTTTCTCCTTCTAATTTCAATACTGATAACAGTCTGGCCAGTTTTCTGTAAGATCTCATTGTTACTTAATTTTCTTAGCAACCAAATCTTCAAAATGTAGCAAAGGCACCGTTTAATAAGTTTGTAGTTTTCTTTTTATTCTCTCTTTCACCAGATGGTTTCAGTGCCATAAGTATACATTTGCCTTAAGCTTTCCTTAAGCTCGAAGTTGAATATTATTGCTAAAGGCATTAGGTTATCAGGCGGGGTTAGCAGGCCTCAGATTCTCGAAATGGCAGCTCGGGGTGCGAGAATCCTTCTTTACTTAGGTGCTTTACAAAATTTTTTTGATTTGTTAATACTTGCGATGCTGGTTAAACTTTATTTTTACATTAATTGTATTTTCTTTTAGATTCTCAATCCTTTCTTAAATTCTTTTGTGCCCAGCGGGTCACGGGACAAAGAATTTGTGACTGTGCGGTGCATAGTGAATTACTGTTGGTGCTTGATTTCGTTGGAGGAGCCATTCCGGGGTGCCTGGATGGTTTCATCTTCTTTGTCTCGCATTTTGAGCTACCATTACGGGTAAATTTGACTGAGGAAGCCTAATATGGCTGAAACAGCTGTCTCAGATTCCAGAAATGGTAGCTCGGGGTACGAGAATCCTTATTTACTTAGTTGCATTACAATTTTTTTTTGTTTTATTAATACTTGCAATGCACGTTAAGCTTTATTTTTATTTCAAATAATTATTCTTAAATTTTTTTGTAGGACGAAGAGCATGTTTAGGTGAAAATTTGGCTAATATGGAAATCTTCATTTTCCTGACTTCTTTTCTACAGAATTTCACGTTTTTACCTGGTGACAGTCAAGCAAAAGAATACAAAGTCATTCCTGGCCTTGTGAGAAAATTAAAGCCTTTCAACGTTAAGATTGAATGTCGTTAAAATAATTGATATAAGAAAAAAAGGGTTTTTTCCTATTTACTGTCAGATGAATTAATAACCAAATACATTATTCGTTTTATATTAATCTATTAATTCGATCCTTTATAACATTAAACTAATATTTTCAAAATGGGAAGTTATATTTTCATTTTATAATTCTCGATTGATAATTTTTATGAATTCAGATCAGTCTTTGGCAATTAATCAATTTATGAGGAAATTAAAACCTTTCAAAGTTAAGATTGAATGTCATTGATAAAGAATTAAGTAAACTTTATTAATGTAAGAAAAAGAAGTGAGTTTTCCTATTACTGTTTAATGTTCAATGATTTAATGTCCAATTTATTATTTATTGTATAATAACCTTCGATTAATGCAATACAATTAAAATGATGTTTTCAAATATTTACCTTTCATTTCAAATTTCTCTGAATCTAACTACTGTACATGCTCCAATAAATGCCGAGGCTCTTACTGTCTCCGTCTCTAATAAGCACCGGGCTGCAGAGGGGACACGGCCAAATAGTAGCCGGTCTCTAATTGTATCCGGGTCTTTGATATTTGCCTACCGGTACTAGTGTAAGCGTCCGTATCTTTATAGTCGGTCGTCCGTAATACTTTACGGTACATTGCCTTACAAAATGCCGCCGAAATGGTCATTTGACATTGCCTTTAAGATTCGGGAAAGAATCTTAAATATTCGAAAGAAACTTCCGGTGAGGCGGTCGTCATTGCGGATTCGGACGACGAATAGCAGCGAAAGATACAGAAAGACATTGCCATATATCTTTAGCAGTCTTATGTAGCATGTGAAGTTCAAATAAAGTAGCTGTTTGTAATATTAGCTGGTAGTTATGTGCAAAAAAATATTCCGTTCTGAAGGTTTTTGTTAATAATGGCCGGCCTTTAATAGCCGCTTTACATTTACCATTTCACTCGCCATAATCTCGCCATAATGGTCGCCATCACCTCGCCATCACAAATGTCGAGCAGATTGCGATAGATAGCCCCTGCGCTATCTTTGAAGAAATGGCGCCATTTCGAGATGGCGCAATGTCACACCAACGCTCCTGGTGACGAATTGTAGAACTTGGAAGTCCAATCGATTTGTATCTACTTATTCGAAATTACCGATTACAAAAATGATTTTCACGATCAGAGAACATCTTTTTCTTATGTTTTCGTGGATGCTTTCATAAAATGTTACATTATTAATCAAAATCATTTCAGAATTTCGGCTTGAAAGTTGGAATCGACAGCGACCGAGATCTCGAAAACATATCGTCGTTGATCGAGATTTAACGAGACTGAATTATTTATCGAAACTGATTTATCGAAACTGAAAACAAAGGAACACAAAACGATGAAAAAAAACATGAATATTTCCTATTTTAATTGATTAAAAACATTCTTTCACCTATCCGATGCACTGACTAAATGGTTTTTAAATAAATCAATGCTATTTTTTTCGTAAATAAAACGTAGGCATGTTGACAATTGAGAAGTGTAAATGTTCCGTGCGATGGAAGGCGTTATGGTAAGTGTAAAGCGGTACACTAATCACTCGCAATCTACCCTGACATGGCCTGCGGTTATGGCTTGCATTTATGGCGAGTGAAATGGTAAATGTAAAACAGGCATAATAGTAGCCGGTCTCTATTAAGCGCCGGGAGCCGAGGCTTGTTTTGCAAAAATACGCCGGGGGCCTCTATTGGATTAAGAATTGAGTAACATAAGTAAATCTCAAATAGATAGATTTGATTTGCAGTTAATGGAGATCAACGTTTCTTGGTTCAATGTTTCTTTGAAAACTGATTAATTTGATATTAACAAAAAGAATAAAACTACTGGACTTAAATTTTCTGAAAGAAAAATAATGTAATAATAAAACAAATGTAACGTGAATGAAAGTAGGCAGTAAGATTTTCCAGTGAGATACTGTGTGAAAATAGGCATTCAACACAGTGAGATACAATGTTTCTATTGAGTATAACTCAATTAGACTCATATACTTTCCAGTAGCTTAGAAAATACAGTGCTTTATTTCATAATTATTTTCATTTTGATCCTGAAATAAAGTGTATACATGATTTAATGAAAAATCTTTTCAATTACTGCAGTTATGGTTGAGTATTAAACAACAAATTTAATATTTAAATAATAAAATTATAATAATAATGTAAAGCTAAGGTTGCCAGAAAATAAAACAATATTGAAAAAGAGATATAAGTTTCATTATTAATTGTAAGCAAATATTTTGACAAGAGTTGCTACAATGTCAAATTTCATGATTTGTTAATAAAAAAAAACTGAAAAAGAATTTCTTATAATAAATAGTTAATTAATTTTTCGGACAGTTTTAAATGTCATGGTTATTCCTCAGGCTGGCATTCTTGCAAAGATCTTTGCAGGTAACGTTCTTCTAGAATATAGAATAGATAGAAAATCTCACAAAAATACTAGAACGTGAAAAACTCCTTTTATTGTCTCTACTATAAAGCACAGGAGAATACTACAAGACAGATTTAGGTTGCAGATTGCCCTAATAATTAGCACTTGGTTCAGAGATCACAAAAGACTAACCATAGATTACAAATTACTGTGAAATTTACAATGAGAAAGTAGGAACACAAAGATCTTTAATAACTCCAAAAAACTTCAATCTTACATCTACTGGCAATATTTCATTGGGCCTAAACTTTTTCAAGACTTTTAATCTTATGGGAAAAGGGAATACCTCCCTCCTTCCCAAACACCTACATAATAAAACACAATCAAAAATTCTGCAAAAACATGAAATAACAAACAAAATTTTGGAAACGTGAAATAATAAACAAAAACGTGAAGTATAATAATGTTAACGGTTTCATACTCAAATTGTCTTTAAATTTTTAAATTCGTGTCTTCTTTTTTTATTAGAAATGTCTAGTCCTAATTTAAAATTAAATCTTAAAGATGTCTTCTTATTTGTTCTTAATTTGAAGGTTTTTGGAGTTATTAAAGATTGATGTTTTAAGAAGTGTTTTTAAGAAGAGGTTATTTATTAAGAACACAAAGAATTCTCTTTTCAAAATTTATATTAGTCTACAGAATCCATTAAATGATCCATTAATCTTTGAATGCAAATAATTTCAGTTTTAATGAAAGTTGTTTTTTGTTTGTTTTTATTTTTGTAAAAATAAATATTATTATATAAACAAAGAAATATGATAAAAGAAATAGAATTATTAACCATTTCATCTCGATTTGTGGAGACAGAACAAACACTAAATATAAACAGTATACAGGGTGGATTCAGTACACAGGCTGTATTCAGTATACAGGGTATTCCGAATTAAAGTATACACTCTTTGAAACGTTATAACTCAGCAACGAAATGAGACGAAATATAAGGTGTGTTGTATTTTATTCCGTAAGCTTCCTTAAGCCCGTACATGTTCGAAATGTCCACTTTCTGTCACAGTATACTCCCAACACCGACGTCGAACAGAGCGACATACCGACAGGATTGTAGCCAATGGAATGTCATTGATGGAATGTTCAATCTGATCTCTTAATTCCGTCAGTGTTTGTGGGATTGTGGCGTCCACCGTGTTCTTTAAATTTCCCTAAAGGTAGAAGTCGAGAGGGGTTAAATCGGGAGATCGAGGTGGGAACTCCGTCGCACTTCTTCTTCGTCCTATCCATCTGTGATTGAATGTGTGATCGAGGAAAGTTCTCACATCGATATGAAAGTGAGGTTGAGTCCCGCCTTGTTGCCTCATTTTCATTCTCGAAGAGATCATTAAGACGTGGAATCATGAGTTCCAACATCTGCAGTAAGTCTGTCCCATGACAGTACGTTCGAAAATATACGGCCCAAGTAATCCTCTGGAGGACATACCACACCATACCGTTATCTCTGGAAGATTGACGGCCTTTCCTTCAACGATGTTTGGGTTTTCGTTAGCCCAGTACACACAATTACGACGATTAATTGTGTCATTAAGTTTGAATGTTGCTTCATCTAACCAAACAATTAAGTCTTGAAAATCCTCCCTTTCGTCACACTTGTGCAGGAACCACTCACAAAATTGCAGTCGCCTATCTGGATCGTCCTCATTTAGTGCGTAGACAAGTCGCGGAGTGTAAGGCTTCCATTTTTGACCTCGCAAAATTCGATGAACATTGGATTTGGCGATACCAATTTCATCAGAGCATTGCCTCACTGACTTTCTTTGGGGATCGTACAAAAACCTCCATGACGGCATCAACATTGTCGTTATCAGTGGAACTTCTCTTTCTCCCGCACCGACCTTTCAACACATCTTTCACCGTTCCTTCGGCTTCAAACTTGTCTCGGAGTTTTGTTGTTGTTAACCTTGTTGGCGGTGGTGTACCAAATTCAACCCTCCAACGTCGTTGCACCTCAAGAACATTCTCCACTTTCCAATAACACTTCAGTATCCACTTATGATCATCCAATAAAAGTCTCACCGCCATTTTGGTTTCTAAACAAATGAACAATAATTAGCATGCTGCTATGCTTTTCCAGCTCCGTCTGGATCATATACAACACATCTTATATTTCTATCTCATTTTGTTGCTGAGTTATAACGTTTCAAAGAGTATATACCGTATTGTCCGGCGTATAAGACGACTTTTTAAACTAGGAAAATCTTCTCAAAAGCCGGGGGTCGTCTTATACACCGGGTGCTGAAACTTCCGCGCCGGACTGGAGGATCTGCGGTCGCCGCATATGGTGGGGGGAGCTCAAAAACGGCCGCGGCCTCATCCCCGCCGTATCCGGCAACGGTATGAAAGCAGCAAGAACGGCGCTGTACAAGTACGGTAGAAAAAAATCCACTCACTAGGATTCGTGGAAAGAAGTGACGCGGTCCCGATATCGAGGTGAGGGGGCGCCTCACCGGGAAGGTGTAAGTGAAGGGAGGAGCAAGCTGCAGGCGTCCGGGACGCCTGGGATATGGAAAAAAGAGCGGGGACAGAATAAACAAGGCTACAGTTACTTGGAGAAAGGGAGAGCTGACCAAGCAGGCGTTGTATACAACAACCAGACAATCGCCGGTAAGGTACATCGCTTTTAAAGGAAAAGTTTAATTCACTTGCACTGTTTTATGTTTACATGTTTGATGACAAGCAGCATTCTGTGACAGTTTCCTGCTGAGTAGCTACATATCATAAGCATTTGAATTAAAATTACCATATTGAAGTTAAATATGATGTCTTTTTAATTTTATTTGCGTTGGAAGAGGGGAAGTCTTTTATGGCGAGTATATCCTAAACTCTATATTTTAATTGAAAAAATTGGGGGTCGTCTTATACGCCGAGTCGTCTTATACGCCGGACAATACGGTTCTTCAATTTGGTACATTCTGTATTATAATCTATATCTGAAGACAAATTATAGAAACCTGGAAATCTTCGACAGAAAAATTCTTCTTATTTAGAATATCGTTAAATCTAGATAGAAGCTTTTTTAGGATATAATCACATAAGTACGGAACACTCTCAACATTTGCTGCGCGTATGATCGCAAGCCGTTACTACTAAAATATGGAAGCAAACATACTTATTTATAATGTCTTTCTTAATATTTAGTAATATCTTTTATGCTACTTTCTTCTTGAATTTGCGCATTAAATTTCAATATACCATTAAGTAACAGTGTATTGTAATTAAATTTCGAAAATAAAAGAAGGTAACTAAAAAAAACTTTGAAGTCTATTTCTTTTAAATATTGTGTATTTGTTTTCTTTATTTTTAAAGTCATGAAAATTAAGTAAAGGCATGAAGTTTCCATTCTTCTTTAATTACAATATCTGACGAAAACAAACAAATCTGAAGTCAGAGCATCAAGAGTTCTATTCACTGAACTCCCTATGGCCTGGAAGATTGGAGAAAAATATGACTTCCGTTCCAGATCAGTTCCGGTTTTAATTAAACACAGGCCAGGTCAGGAAAATTGGGGTCTATCTATACCGAACTGACTATGCTCTGAACAAATATGATACTTTCGTTTCAATGTGGTCATTTATTTAGAGTCGTCCGAATGGTTACAAACTCTAGGAGGTCATATGGTTTTGTGTTTACTACAAAATTGAATTAATTTTTGTATTTATTAATTTTTATTTAATGCAGTAATCCAAAGATTATCTTTATGTTTGGTTCTTTATTGACAAAATATTCTTATCTGAAATGTTAAATTTTGATAATTTAATGTCTCGATTCTTATAAAAACTAAATCGTCTTTTTTGAATTTTTTCCAGTTATAATTTGATTTATGGATGCTCCTTCGATTTCTCGATTTTAATACTCGTATATTAATTTGTGTAATAGAAATTTAGTGTACCAAGTGTAATTTTTTTTTTCAACAATTCAATTTTAAATTAAATAGACCTTAACGATACTATAAAAATACTTACTTTATTTTTAACAAGATATAAATAAATAATTTATGAGGCATTTTTATTACTTATTCATTCAAACTAGAGAGATGGGCAAAGTCGTTCTATTTACTGAACTAGTTCTTTTGAGATAGTTCTTTTTATTGAACTAGTTCAATGAACTAGTTCAAATGAACTAAGTCGTTCTTTTTACCTTAACAACCAAAAAAAAAGATAGGTTCTCAAATACTTTTACAACCAAAAAAAAGGTTCTCAAATACGAAATAAACCAATTCCCACAGCCAATAGTGGAATGGTAAAAGAACGGACTAGTTCATTTGAACTAGGTCATTCGCGAACTAAGTCGTTCTTTTCATGAACTAGTTCATTTGAACTAAGTCGTTCTTTTCATGAACTACTTCATTTGAACTAGGTCGTTCATGAACTATAGTTCTTTTATACGAACTAGTTCAATGAACTAGTTCGTTCACGAACTACCCATCCCTAATTCAAAAATTATCTTTCAATTTGATTCTAACATAGTTCTTTAGGAAGTGTAGCTTCATATCAACAGTGCTACAAACATATTGATACAATTCAGTTATTAATCACAAATGATAAATAAAATTTAATTAAAAAGATATAATGAAGAATTATTTCTCAATTTAAAGAAAAGATTAAGGCCAACACACAAATTTAGATGTTTAAAAGGTTATTTTAACATATTTAAAAAATACAATTACGTTTCGGCTGGGCTTAACCAGCCGATTATCAATAAGCTCGGCCGAAACGTAATTGCATTTTTCAATTGTGTTAAAATAAGGTTTTAAACATTTAAATTTGTGTGTTGGCCTTAATCTTTTTTTAAATTGAATATCAATTTCACACGTTAAATCTCAGTAAATATAATTATAAAAAAAATAATAATCACTATTGACAACTAGAGTAACTTATAGTTAAGTGATTGTAGTCCTATCTGTTGGGTTGGGTAAAAATTAATGGAAGTAGTGCATGGATTTACCACCACAGGCCTCTGGGAAGTTGTTCTCGTTGATGAGGGATGCAATGTATTACTAGAAAAAATTGAAGTCACTTGTCACCTATTAAAAGTATTTTTCAGTAAAATACTTTTTCTTTCCTAATTCTAACTATCTGTTTTTATGTGAAACTTGTAAGCAGGTATTTTAAAGCAATGTTTTTGCTACAGAAACATGTGTTTGAAACTTAATTTAGGCTAAGCTACACATGATTGATAGCCATTGTTTGAAACATGACGAAGTGTTGTACCTTGAACCTAGTGAAATTATTGTACCTTGGACAGGATCGAAGTACTACTCTTTTTAATGCTTAATTCAATTACTCACACACGTAAAATCTTTTATCTTAATATATAAAAATGAATGTTTCTTTGTTTGTTTGTCCCGTATGCGTTCTTATGCCATTCATCAGATTGCGATAAAACTTTGGTGAGTTGTTGTGCGCACCCCCGCGAAGGTTTTTGAATTAGTAGAACTATTTCCCAACATCTGATATTTATAATGTAATAATGAATCGAAATTCATTGTTTTGTGTCGATTAAATCTGGTTAGAACAGGCCAAATTTTTCTAAACAAAGTTTCCTGCTCTTATTTAAAAAATAATTTACAGTCTGTGCTTCTGGAGCATTAATACTAAAAAATGAAATATGAATTTTGGAGCTATTCTTATCATCTTCCTGCTGCTGCTCCTGCAACAGCTTCCACTGCTTTGTTAATTGCTACACCTTGGGCAACTTTCTTCAGTACTTTCTTTGCCCTGAAAAAGAAAGAAAACACATTTTAACAAGTCAGTTATTATTTTAATGATTTTTTTTAAACTGAAAATTTTAATTGTAGCTTCAAAATTAAAGTTACTTAAAAGAAACACCTTAACTCTTCAAATAATCATCTTTAACTCTTCAGGAAATTTACAAATGAGAAAAGTAATATCTTTCTTCTATTTCTAACAGAAATGAAGTAAAACAGTAAATCAAAAGAATACAACAAGATTACAAAATAAATTGTTATACTTCATTTCTATTAGAAATGGAAGTAAGATATTATTTTTCTGATTTGTAAATTTCCTGAAGAAAATTCTCGTTCAGAGAATTGAAATATTGAAGAGATAAAGATGTTTATTTGAAGAGTTAAGGATTGGTGTTTCCTTTTGTTAACTTAATAACAGAAGATTTAGGATGTTACGATTTACTTTAAAGAAGTTCATATTCAACACTATTGTAATTTTTTGTTCATTTCTTATTGCATTCACTTTATACTTAAATTATAGTACTACCTTACAAATATTTAATTGTAATAATGAAGTCAAGAGGAAAAAAACCCAGGAAAAATGCCCGAATTTACTTCAAATAATAAAGTGAATACAAAATGCCAATGTAACATAGACAGAGTGTTGCCACTATTGGAATTTGTTGGACCAAAAATGCCAACGTTGGGTCGACAGTCTGTGTTACATTGGAAATAAATATGATCATAATTTATTACAAAAATTTCGATACGATGAATTATATAAATTATAGCTATCTATCAGAAAGATCATGGTTTACTAGCATTAAGATCAAATTAGATCTATAGTTTAAACATGTGGACTGAACAGTATGGGTGATAGATAGTTGGACGGAGTAAGAAATAAACAACAGCACAGGCCGAATAAGAAAAACACAAAGTGCAAATCAGTTTCAGGAATCGAACTCACATTCAAACATAGATGCCGAGTAGCCAATCTGTTTGCTAAACCCTTCTACTTCAAATGAATGTCAGCAATAAACTAATTAAGGTTCGTAAATCAAAACTTTGATTTGCTGTATGCCAACTATAGGAGCATATTGATAACATATTAAAATTGTATTGTACTTTTGCTTATAAATTACAACTTACTTTTTCTTTAATTTTTTTCCTAATCCTCTTTTGACTCTGAGCTCAGGTAACTCTGCTGACTCATATCCACTGTCTGCCAGACTTAAACCACTGTCTTCATCCATAGGAAAAGCATTGATAAGTTGAAGCAGAAGAAATCCCGCCAAAACGAAAACAATGACCTGTAAAATAATATGTAATATTTTAATTCATTTATATAGAAAATTTCATTAAATTTCTTTCCATTCCATTAAAAAATATTTGTCAAGTGGATGATAATAGTTTTTTTTTTTACCTTCATAATTGCTTTTATGATGAGAAGGATTAAGTTTGATGATATCTGGTACCAGTGTTGATTTTTTTTTCTTTTTCTTTCTGCAAAGTAAAATGTACTTTTATTATATCTTGATTGAGAGATTAAAGAAAGAATTACATGGAAGATATCCTAAAAGTTTTTATTTAGGATAAATAAAAATTCGAATAACATAATAAGTTATTGATTACACCATACTTCTTTCTAATTTCCTCTAGTTTGGAATTCTTAATATTAAGCATCAACATACTCAACATAAATAAATGTAATAATATATATTTAATAATAATATTGATTTAATAACATATATTTATTAAGACGCAAATTTTCGAAGAGAAATCGTCTCTTCTTCTTCAAGCATACAATGAAAATGTGACGAAATAAAAAAAAATTAAATAACAAGCTAAGGAAGATTTCGTGAAAAACAGTATTACATGGATTGTTGAAACAATTAATATTACAACAATTATAATAATCTGAAAGTAATACAAAGAATCAACCATTAAAGATATCGAATTTTACTTTGTTATTACAATGTGCACAATTTTTATCAATTATCTCATTAGCCATTACTACTATACGTTCATTCACTTGTACTCCATCATTTCTGTTTAAATTTCTGCTTTTGTGTTTCTAATGTACATACTTTCTATTACTTTTCTTGTTTTATAGTCTTTTTCTACACATAAAATCTTAAATTCATTATTCATACAATGTGTTTTTTGAACACAATGTCCTTTTGCTTTCTTCAAGATAGAACATCCTGCAGTTCATACATTTCATCTGATATACAATTCCCATTTCATGCTTTGTGTCATACATGTTTAATGTACTACAAACAATATTTTTTATTTTATTTCGATCAACAAATCCAATATCGATATTAAAATTCTTAAATTTTTTTTTGATTTATAAAGTATTTTTATTGATATATGGTAGAAAAAAATCTCTTTTCGTTGTATATATTTAATTCCTTAATTTTAAAATTCTTGAACTTTTGGATGGCCTTATTTATAAAACTATCATTATAACCATTATTTTTTGAGGGAAATTGAAAACATGAAAGTTATTTTCAGAAATAATGGTTATAATGATGGTTTCGTAAATAAGGCCATCTAAAAGTACAATAATTTTATAATTAAGGAAATTGCGTCTTAATAAATATATATATTATTACATTTATTTAGAGCAGTGTTTCCCAACCGGTGGGTCGCGACCCACTAGTGGGTCGCGGAAGGGTTACAGGTGGGTCGCGACTTGATCCTAAAACTATCAGAAACCATCGAATAAACCATCAGAAAAGATCAGAAAAATCGAAAATCGATCATATATAAG
Organism: Thereuonema tuberculata; assembly: GCA_023159025.1. Classification (NCBI taxonomy): domain Eukaryota; kingdom Metazoa; phylum Arthropoda; class Chilopoda; order Scutigeromorpha; family Scutigeridae; genus Thereuonema; species Thereuonema tuberculata. The sequence goes on from JAFIDM010001028.1 coordinate 64,771,547, forward strand.
GAAGGGATACGATACAAATATGGTTTTATTCTATATTCTTCTATTCCTATATATGTGGAGGTATTCCGATAAGGAAAGGTGGGTCGTCAGCTGAAAAACGATAAGGAAAGGTGGGTCGCCAGCTGAAAAAGGTTGGGAACCACTGATTTAGAGTATGTTGATGCTTAATATTAAGTTATTGATTGCTTATTCAAATTAATTGAATGTATTCAGAGAGCAGAGGATTCCCATTTCTAGATGCTTTTGGAAAACATGAAATTTAAATTTGTTCAGATTTACTTATCATGTTTGGAACTGCTGATTGGAACTGCTGTGATAATCAGGAATGTCTTTTTATGTCAGAGAGCATTTTAACATATAGAGAACTTTAAATTCCAATTTTAAAAGCTTAGGTATTTGGAAAATGTCGATAATCTTGAAAATTTCAGATAAATAATAAATATTTATGATATGATAGATAATATCTTATTTATGTAGATTGTGTTTTAAAATTGTCATGTTATGTCTGCCTATGATATTCTGGACGATATTAAAATATAGAAACACGGAGACATTGGAGATCAGTTTAACTTTTCCTTTACGTCAGAAATACAGAAATTGAACATATTTATATATTTCTTTCTAAATTCGAATGTTTGCTTCTGTATAAAAAACATGGTACCATGTTTTTTATATGGTATCAATTAATTTGACTGCTTCATTATTTTGTAAATTAGCTAATATATTTTTCGTTTTATTTAATAAACAAATACACATGAATATATGAAAACAAGAAGCTCTTAACAGAACATGAAACCTACTTTCCTTAAATCTTGATGATGTTTTTTTTAATCATGAAAAAAAAGTCAATGTTTCGATTGTGATGCTTTTTTTTGGGGGAATCTTAATCACGTCTATCTGCTTATTTCTCAAGCAGATCCACATGGAAAAATCCTAAAATAAAAGTAAGCGCTTTTCTTATTCTTAAATGTGTATGATAAGTTTCAAGAAAATCCATTCAGCTGCAGCGCTTCAACAGTTATTAAAGGGAACATGCACAGAGGCTTACACCTAGAATTATTTGATGAGCTCAGTTTTCTATTGGAAAGTAGACTAACAATTATTTTATTAACTTTCCTTTATTGATATTTTACAAATTTTGTAAATTTTTATTCAATTTATTATAAAAAAATAGCGAAGATAACGAATATTTTGCAAAATATATATTGAAATTATTTGTTTGATGGAAGCTTCCGTCCTTCTTTGCTGAACAAACAAGTAAAATTCTATCACTAAGTTCGTTGATGTAAGTGGAAAAAAAGAAAAGAAAAACCATCCCCTATAAAAATTGTAATTCTTTTGAATAACAAAATATTACAGTAAATTATAAATGTAATCTTCTATTATAGTAAATCCTTCTCTCAGGCTCCTTAACAATAAAAAGCAAATCACGAAAGAGGAAATATGTTTAGTCAGGATCAAGATTCATTTCGAGGTCTTTGTATTCAAACAATCGTCACACTGAACTTTGAGACAAGAAAATAAACGTCGTGAACTTTGAGATTGTTTCTTGAAGTTATTGAAAACATAAATAGCAGCTAATTCTAAAATCATGAAAGAAGAATTTTGAAATTGCTATTATTAATTTGCGTAGTAATGAGAGAATGGTATTGCAGGTTTTAATAACTTGTATAGAGTTCCTATAGAAATCTATTATACTAGAAATATTTCTAAATAGTCTCTACATATTTAATATTTAAGGAGTATATTATTATTAAAAAGTTATTAAAACGATCAACTATATAATTATTTCATTATTTTAAATACCATTTAATTACATAAAGGTAAAATTAAATAAAAAGGTTTTGTACAACGAAAAACCTTTATAGAATGGATTGGGCTGATGAGCACGTAGAAGGACGAAACGGTCGTTCCTAATTTCTTCCCAATAATCGAACCAGAGAGGCAATTTTCCTTTATTAAGGTGCTGTTTTTGTTCTCATTTTCGTTTATTAAACATTTTTCAAAGCACGTTAAATTTCTGATTTAACTAATTCCTTTTGTTAAATGTTTCTTTTGGGAATTTTCTTTTCTTGTTTAATGCCTTATTACCTATGAATTATAGGAAAAGGTTTTTGGTTGTGTGAGTTAACACACCAATTAATTTTATTGTATTTCTTGTTTTGGGGGGTCACCGTCAGGTGTGACGGTGACCTTCACTTATGATCTTGTTTCTTTTATCGGGGAAAGCGGGATTGGGCTGATGAGTCCGTAGAAGGACGAAACGGCCTATCCCAATTCCTTCCCAATAATCGAACCAGAGAGACAATTTTAATTTATTCAGGTGCTGTTTTTGTTCTCATTTTCGTTTATTAAACATTTTTCACAGCATGTTGAATTTCTGATTTAGGTTTTGTAGAAATTGAGGGAAATATTTACCAAAATACGGTAAATCCAGGCAACAGACTGTATAGGTGATAATTTCACTGACGGTGCAACAACGTATAGTTAAACATTTTCTTCACTGTATTTAATCTATTGAGTAGAAATTCTAAACTCAAAAGAGAAGCATTAATGTCAAGTTTCAAGACAAAATGCTCAAAAGTTCAATTACTGTTGCAAATAAAAGTTCTTCTTACGGTGAGTACAAAAGAAAAGTAAAAGTAGAAATTTATTACTTTGCGATGTTACTTAGAAATTTCAAACTTCTTAAGTGATTTTTTCCAAGTAATTTAAAATTAAATAAAAGCCACGAAATAGTACTTTGCGATAACTTTTTGCAGTTAAAAATCCAATTTACTTTTTATTACTTATTTAGCTTTGCTATTTTGTTTAAAGAATCGTCAAAATAGTCTACAATTACTCTGCTTGATTAGGATGAAGATGTCATAGACAAGAGCTTGATTTCAGTCAAAACAAAAACTAAAATATTATTATGAAGCAAGTATTGCTTCATTTTAGAAATTTAAATAATTGAGATACAAAGTATTTTTAAAAGTTCTATCGATTTTTCTATCGATATCAATTTCTATTGGAAATTCAATACTTAATGATGAAAGTTATTATTGTAATTTATAGTTCAGCATCAAAATAATTCTGATCACGAATATTTATTTATATATCTATCTATTTAAATTTAATACTTAATTATCATTTTATGCTGCATTACCTAATTGTATAAAATCAACAAAAATTCTCATTAGATATTGAATTCTAGTGTCATATTTTTAAGTTAAATGTGATGAAACAACTGCAACAGTTTGACAAAGTTATTTAAAGTATTTAAAGTTTACATTTCAGAGTAAAAACAATTCTGATTATTAAAAATAAACACAATCTATATCTTAACAGAAGAGTTATTCATAGTATTGACTTGATAGCTATTCCAAAACAAAAATAGTACAAGCTTACTTACATTGGTGATTTCAGTGGATGGTGTAGCTCTTCTGAAGTGTTCAACTCACACTTCTTTTATATATAATGTCAGCTTAGCTTTCTTCCTGTAAAGGAAATTCGGATTTTCCCAAGACCGTCTCCCATTTTTCTAACTGGAAACATTCTCTTTTCTAAAGCTTTATTACAGGCTTTTGATGCAATGTTTACGATGAACTTCAAGGTTGATTGCGTCCACC
>JAFIDM010001028.1:64789407-64815633 GCA_023159025.1 Thereuonema tuberculata
GGCTCCGACAATCGTAAGCTAAACTGTAGGAAGACCAGACAAAGGATAAATAACAACTCCGAAACGAGCCAGTCCGCTCCTCGCCCGCACTTTAATCTCTAAATAGAAAACCTTGTACCGTTTGAAAGAGCAGTGGTTGAACTTTGGTATTAGTGAAGAGAAATAATTCAAAGAGAAAAAATTCCAGATTACTGCCAGGAATGGAAAAACTAGGTTCCTTAAATATAAACTCTTAAATGAAAAAATAAATACAAACTCTTCCCTGAGTGATAAAAAGAGAAATATAAATACATGCAAAGAAAACAAAAATATATTTCAACAGTTATAACAAAGTCAGGAAATTGTTTTTTTAACTCCTTCAATTCCTTGAAGTAAAAACCCAGTTTCAAATTCATTGTATTGAGAAGCTAAATTAAAATCAACGAATCAAATAGAAAAACCTCATACGGTTTGGAAAACCCACCAGTTTTTATTTTAAAGTTGAAGTACAGTTAGTATTATTGAATGATAAGAGGTCACTGAATGACACAGTGAACAAATAGGAGGGAAGTCAGAGTGTGTAATATATTGAGAATGGATTCATCAACCTTGAAATTTCTCCTGGATATTTCATTCAATCGGAAGCGGAAGCAGGTTTCCAGGAATGGAAGGAGAGATGATCTTGGGAAAATCCCAGTTTATTTTAGTGGAAGAAAATTCCTATATAAATAAAAAAAGGATGTAGATCTGTACTTATATGAAATGAGAGGGTGAGTTGCAAACATCAGAGAAGTCACAGCATTCAGTGGACACACATGTAAGTAGTGAATTGGAATTGTTTTTAAGTGTCGTGATTTTTAATATCATTGTCTATTACCTGTGTTTAAATATACTGTTTCATCTTTATATTTTTCTTTTCTTTGCATTTATTCACATTTCTCTTTTTAACACCTACATTTATTTATTGGGTTTTTACTTCTTTCATGAATATGAAATTATACAAATTCTATCTATTGAAAAGTCTTCAAATCTTCAAAATAAAAACAAAATAAACGTATAAAACCATACATTTATTGAAATAAATATTTCTTAATTTTCGAAAAGACATGACTTCTTTTCTTTCTCAAAGCCTAAAAAACAACAACAATACGTTACAAACAAGTAGAGGAAAACGATACAGATACGAGACATTCATGAAATTGTATTGTTACAACAATACTTACAAATGCTATTCTCCTAATTCTTTAATTTTCACCTTATTTTTACAATTTGAAATACATATATTGTTAAACTCTTTGGCCATTTCCACAATAAATTTGTTTACATTAACACCTTCATTTCTATTAATATTTATCTTTTTGGTATTTCTAATTAGTAGACTTTCCATGGTTTTTCTCGTTTTACAATCTTTTTCAATACATACAATTTTGATTTCATTTTTTACACAATGATTTTTATTCATACAGTGTTCAGCCAATTCCGATTTCTCCTCTAATTTGTTTTTTATGTATGAATTATGCTCCAATGCCCGTTCTTTTATTGTTCTTTTGGTTTCTCCAAGATAGAACGCATCACAAATCATGCATTCTATTTTGTAAATAGCCCCCATTTCCCCTTTTTTGTCACTAGTATTTATTTTATTACAAATAATATTTTTTATTTTATTATTGTAATAGAAACCTACATCAATGTTAAATTTCTTACAAATCCTTTGCAGTCCAATACTATTTTTATTTAGGTAAGGAATAAACACTTTTTTCCTTTCCTTATCCATATCCAATTCCTTTATTATGAATGTGTTGAACTTTTGGATACTATTATCGATAAAAATTTCAGTATATCCATTTTTCATTAGAATTGTTTTCATTTTATCAATTTCTATTTTGTAATCTTCTTCACAGCTTGATGACCTATCAATCCTTCTTAAATAATTTTCAATGATGTTTCGTTTTATATGTAAACTATGTCCTGATGCAAAGTTTAATAAGTGGTCACTCTTGAATTCTTTTCTGTAATATTTTAAAACTATTTTATTGTCCTTATTTATTAAGCATAGGTCAAGGAAATTTAGTTCCTTATTTACTTCCTTCTCCATTTTGAACTTTATGGCTTTGAGAAAGAAAAGAAGTCATGTCTTTTCGAAAATTAAGAAATATTTATTTCAATAAATGTATGGTTTTATACGTTTATTTTGTTTTTATTTTGAAGATTTGAAGACTTTTCAATAGATAGAATGTCTAGAAGAGGGAGAATTAAGAAGACTTATGGGTTATACAAATTCTGTCAAAATTTTTCAATTTAAATTATCTTTTTAAAATATTAAAATATGAAATACTTATTTCACTAATATGCTCTTGTTCAGTTATTTACATTATATAAAGAATTCTAATATCAGTAAATATTCGTATAATATCAAGAAGATTTAGATGTTTCAATTATAGTATACTTATATTAAAGAGTATTTCCTGTAATGATTAAAAATTTAATAAGAAACACAAAAATATCTATAAATATTAATATTTCAAATTATATTGCAATTTAATAATATTTTAAAACGTTTGCTTACACACACACACACGCACACACACACACACACATATATATATATATATATATATATATTTACTAATTAAAAAAAAATATTAACTATATTAGAAATTCTAAAGTTGTATATAAATTGTTGTAAAGAGTTTAAGGATATTGAGTTATATTTATTTACGTATATTATGTATAATAATATTATTTTTATTGACAACATAATTTACATGATTTATAGAGTGAAAGTAAGTGTTTTAGTTTTTGTTCAACGTTATTGAATTATTACTAAAATAAGTGCGTTTAACTGGTTTTCTTTCTCGTCACCTGAGTTAATCACAGCTTGGACGTGACTTTTCGTATTTGTAATAAAACGACCTTGAATATTTATTTTTAGCAATGAACTTATAAGAGCGGCTAGGATTTAATTTTTAACTGGTTCTTTCAACTTTCGTGGCCCCTTCTAGTTATATAACAATAACGTAATAATTTTCACTTATTGTAATCTTTAAAAATAAAAAAATTGAAGTTGCATTTAAAACTGTAAAACCTAGATGCTATATTGTACACTGAAATAAATGTTAGCTAAACACAGGATTAATAGGATAAGCTTTATAACTATTAAAATACACAAACTAATTTCAAGTTACAAAAGATATAACCCTTTCTCAATGTGTAACCCTGTCTCAAGTAACCAGCCTTTTCTTGACACCAGAACACGACCGTAATGGAACTCGATCCATGTCCCCGTAGAACATTTGGCAAATCATGGGAAGAAGGCGGTGACTTGTAATACGATTCAATTACACAAAGGGAGCCGCCATCTGACGGTGATCAAGAGAACTCTCATTACAATCAAGCCTGTTTAAGATCGAGTTTGATCTACACAGACAAACGGAAATAAATAAAACCAAAGATGATATAAAACAGCTTTAAAATTTTAATATTAAATTATTACAAACTGAAACTATTGAAGTTAAAAAAAAATTCATATTCCTTTAGATATTTATACATTCCTTTATGGAATTTAAAATTTACAATTTATATTCCTTTATTGAATATAAAGGTTTTTAGTTAGTTATAATTATGAGCTGAACTTTTAATACAGGCTGCCCTCGTTTTACGACGATTCAATTTACCACGATTCAGATTTACGCCAATTTAGAATTTCGATCAAAATAAGAAAAATATATTGTAAAAAAAATTAAAAAATGTGAAAAAAGAAAAATTAAATTTCTTGAGCGAAAATACATCGATAAACGGTGAACGCCGTCACTTTGAATATCTTGAGTTGATGGCCTGTGAATGATGCGATAAATATGTATTACAAATAATAGTGATAAAAGTTTTTAGAAAGAAACGTGCCCTTGTCTTGAAAGTGGAAATTACCCTATAATTGTTATTTATTATTTTATGTTAATTTAGTAGACGTATAACAGTATTTGCCGTTCCGGGTTGCCTAGTGGTTAGGCGGAAGCCTCCCACGTGGAGGAGATGCATCGGAACCGGGGTTGGAATCTGTGCTTCGGCGTGAATATTTGGAAAATTTTCTTTCCTATTTTGTTTGCTGCTTCATCTTTTTCTTCGGGTCTGAAATAACTTCTTAATGATTTCCTGAGGATGACAAAGGAAACCATCTCAGTATCTTTCTCCAGGATATTCTATGGATTCTTCTAGAGGTTCTTCATGTTGGGAACACTATAGAGATCTGTAGAACAGACTGTTGGATACGAAGATCTCACTTAGATGAGATCTGTACAACAACAAGGCAAGTACTCAAATATTTTACATTAATTTTAGACGTGTAAACTTATATTAATATGCTTTAATTAAATAAAAGCTATATGTTTTTGGATGTATGGAACGCATACCCCCGTTTACATTGTGTTGGAAATGAGTTCGTTTTACGTCGATTTTATTTACGACGCTACTGTAGGAACGCAAAAGTTAAACGAGGGCTGCCGGTATTCTAAATAGTAATATTAAAATTAAGTGTTACTCCGCAATAGTAAATTTTAATAATGACAATTTATCAAAATATTTTATTAATGCTGTATTCAGATTTACGGTTTGCCTAGTGGATTAGGCGGAGGCCTTTCACGAGGGGGAGATGCATCGGAACTAGGGTTCGAATCTGGGAAACGGCATGGATATTTGAACATTTTCTTTCCTATTTTGTTTGCTTCTTCATCTTTCTCTTCGGGTCTGAAATAATTTCTTAATGATTTTCTGAGGATGACAATGGGAAACCCCCTCAGTATCTTTCTCAAGAATATTCTATGAATTCTTCTAGGGGTTCTTCATGTTGGAAACACTAGAGATCCGTAGAACAGATTTTTGGATACGAAGATCTCACTTAGATGAGATCTGTACAACAACAACAACAATAAAAGTACTCAAATATTTTACATTAATTTTAGTCGTGTAAACTTTTATTAATATGGTTTAATTAAATAAAAGCTATATGTTTTTGGATGTATGGAACGCATCTCACCGGTTCATTGTGTTGGAAATGAGTTCGTTTTACGTTGATTCGATTTACGACGCCATTGTAGGAAAGCAACACTGTCGTAAAACGAGAGTGCCTGTATTCTAAATAGTAATATAAAAATTAAATGTTACACCTCAATAGTAAATTTTAATAATAACAATTTCTCAAAATATTTTATTAATACTCTATTCTATTGGGTGACTGCAAAAGATCTATCCGTTTTTGGATATGAAAATTTGCAATTGAATTGCCCTCACACATGATATTGTCATGACGCAAATCGTCTGCCAATCAAACGTGTGGATGCCTTACATATAAATGCATCGTATCACAAAGTTAATCATCTCAAAAAAAAAATATCAGAGGGTGTAACATGGAATGCGAGAAGCAGCATATAAGACATTGTTTGTTATACGAGTTCGATAAAAAGAGTACGGCAGCCGCAGCATGTCGCGATGTTTGTCAAGTTTCTGGGGAGGATGCAATAGACAAAAGCATATGTCGTCGATGGTTTCGTAAATTTAGGAAAGCAGATAGAAGCTGCCAAGTTCAAGCTAGGAATGGACGGCCATTACACGTTGGAGAGGACCCTATTGAGCAACCATAGCGAACAGTCCGAACCCAACCGTGCAAGAATTAGCGGAGACCTTTTGGTCAAATGTTTTGAAGTGTACATTTATGGAATAATTATCATGTGGGGGAAGGGAATTTCTTTAACTAATCCACACAAATTTTACAACTGATTAAATCTAAGACAAAAAAAACCTTCAGCCACTTTTTGGATTTCCATTAAGCGGATTATTCTTGTTAAATATTTGTATTGACTACTAACCAATTCTGAAAACTTAAACAAGTTGTGACTTTTTTTTATATAAAAATATGTTTTGAAAAAAATTAAGAAAGGCATCTATTTGTTCCAACTTTGCTAATTTTTTAATTAGTCGTATCTGCTTACATTATTTATTACTTATTGTAACAAACTTTCTAAATATAATAAAATTGTTTTATTTTTTTTCCCCTAGCCAAAAAACACCCTATTGATATCATTTCGTCTGGTACTTTCTTGCAATAATCATGAAGGTAAAATAATTCACTTTATTTATTCTTATTTTGATTAATTTTGGTGCTTTAACGTAAAAAAAGACACCAAAACATAACTTCACCAATATTTCGTTTCTTTTATCAAGAATCTTTGTCAAGGTGTATCTAAAATAGAACGAAAAGAAACCATCTTTCTCTTTCTCTTTCTAAAATAAACAATCATTACAATCTAAATAATATGAACGTGAAAAATAAATATGAAACAATAAAATAAACATATACGCTCTAAACATGAAAAGCTAACAGTCTGAAACAAACCAAACAAATAAATAATCCTTCAGATTGTTATCTTTTCATGTTTAGAGCCTGTACGTTTATTTTATTGTTTGATATTTAATTTTTCACGCTTGTATTGTTTAGATTGTAATGATTGTTTATTTAGAAAGATTGTTTCTTTTCTTTCTATTTTATGTACACATTGACAAAGATTCTTGATAAAAGAAACGAAATCTTTGTGAAGTTATGTTTTCGCGTCTTTGTTCACATTGAAGTTTATGTTGTTTGATGAAAATTAGTTTGAATTTTGAATTTAAATGCTTTTTATATTTGTATTAATTTCTTTATTTTGGCATTTATTTTTATTCCAATTAAATCATGGAAACAATTTATATTAATGAGCATCGTCGTGCATTTATTAAACGATATTTTATTTAAACTATTGCATCACATGTTGCCATCAGTGCACATTCTCCCAATTTCAGCCGTCGAAATATGTTGACTGATCTTCAATATTTTTTGATCGCTGAAATTGGGAGAAGAAAATTTTCTCAGGAAGTATAAGAATCGGTTTGTATTGCCTCTTCCCGTTATTGTTGCGACGAACAATTATCAGTAAAAAACATCTCACAACATAATTTTTATGTTAACATTCATTTTCAATGTGCTTCTGTTGATATTTTCATTGTATATGTGTCTGTAAACAGAGAGGTCCATGAGCTTGTGTTTGTAAACAAACACAAGATTCATGTGCTTGGGCTTGTTGTTAATGTGTTTTCGACCACGGACAGAAGAGGTCGGTAAGATCATCATGATAGCCACACCCGTTTATTTATCAATGGTCATTGGTTTCTTCGATTTCAACGCCTCTGTTTTCCACGGATATTTGATTTTGTTATAATTACTTGTGTTACTCTGAGTTTACTCATTCCCCAATGATGTCCCGTCGCCTTTCTGGACGGACTTAGTAGGGAGCATTTTAATTGTATATACAGTAGAGCAGGGGTCGGCAACCTTATTGTTGTAAGAGGGCCAAATATTTTATGTGGGGATTACTGCGGGCCGCACTTGGGCTAAAAAGAAAAATCTTAATTTAACAACCAAAAAAAAAAGGAAAATCTAAGACGCCTCGCGGGCCGCACCAAAACGCTTCGCTTTTAAGACGCCTCGTGGGCCGCGGGTTGGCGACCGTTGCAGTAGAGCCCCGATTATCTGCGAGCGGATGATCCGCGAGAGCCGCGAAAAATTATTTAATTACGAACCTCAAAAAAACCATCCAAAAAATCTTGTAGGCCTTCTCGGAATTTGTGGATGAGTGGCAGGCTCTTGATCTGCAGAAAGGTTTCTTTTGTATTGTATATATTTTAAAAGTTTTGCGTTTTATGTTTTTTGTATAATAAAATGTAGTTTTTATGCTGAAATATTTTTTTTCTTGTTTACACCTCATTTTTTGTCTTTTTTCGGATTATCCGCGATTTTCGTTATCCGCGAAGCCCTTGCCACCCAATTCTGCGGATAATCGCGGCTCTACTGTATATATATATCCCCGTTTTGATTTTAATCAGGTGCTGAGGCTAATTTTAAACATTTTAAATTTGTATTCTGTAGGTCATTGTTTTTATTTTGGCGGGATTTCTTCTGCTTCAACTTTTGAATGCGTTTCCTTTGGATGATGAAAAGGGACTAAGTTCGGTAGACAGTGGCGTTGTGTCAGCAGAAGTATCTGAGCTGAGAGTCAAACGAGGACTTGGTAAAAAAATAAAGAAAAAGTAAGAGAATTATAATTTTGTCATTTTAAAGAATATTGTTAACAAATAAACAAACTACATTCTTTTTATATATTGTGAAGTAAGTTCTATAGTAATACGAAATTCCTATGTAGAATACATATTTATTATTATGTTCTGTTTACGTAGAGATTTTGATATTAATCTAATAAATTGAAAACAAAAAAATTAAAAAAAAAAAACAGATCAAAGCACAGAAAGTACTTTGTTAATAAATATATTGATAAATGAAATAAATAATAAATGGATTGAATTTATGTTGAACAGAGAATTTACCTATATATTAACCGAGATCATTTTCTTAAAAAGAACTAAATATAAAGCATGAAATTTTAAATTCATTCAATTAAATTAGGAATTAAATTGAATCCAATTTGTAATAGCATATATACAGTAGAAATCATATTTCATTCATAAATCAGAGAGATTTCTACAGAACTGATGTTCTTCAGTTACAGTGTTTTATAAAAAAAAAATTCTGAAGAAAAAATTTGAGATTTCTATTGCGCTGTTTTAAAATCTATATATTCTCTATCAGGGAAATTTTATGAGTTACCTGTATTTTAATTTTTTTATAATATTCTTACTATTTTAAGATTTATATTGAGAACTCAGAATATGACTGATTAAGTTATTCCATTTCTTAGTGTATTATGTTAAAAATTTATAAATGTAATATGTGACTTTTGATTCATCAAAAACACTTTGTTCTATAATATCTATTCTACAAATAAGTTTAATAAAATCGTTACATATGAACAAAATTATATACATTCTCTTTGAATTTTTTTTCTTTTTGTGATGATATATCTTCCACTTATGCTCTTTATATTTAATGAATTTGAGAATTTTTTTTAATACTGTATCTTTAGGCAAACTGGCATAAGTGACTGCAACAGAAGGCAAACGCGTATGCTAACGCCTTTATGCAGCAGAAACCCTTCAGAGTGGTTTTCAATCATGCTTAAAGCCACCAAGCTTTCATTAAGCCACCAATGTCGCTGCAGAAAGTCAATGTGTTATCAGTTGCAAAATACGAGTTAACAAAAGCTTTTCTCTATTCCTAAATTCGGTAATGTTTGTACTAGGTTGGAGAAGATTGTTTTGCTGGAACTCAGCAGTTTTGCCTTTTTTTTTTACTTAAGCCTAAGTCACGCGCTAAATTAGATCCGATTCAGTACAAATGTGTCGGATACGATCACTTCTGCCTTGATACAGAGGGTCATTTTTCCTAGGAGATGATGGCAATTCCTCATTGCTACTTTCTTCCCTCTCATTGTCAATATCATTTTTTTGGTTTCAAAATTACTGAAAGACTTTGAGAGTGTGGCAATGGTCTTATTGCAGATTGTAAGTCTACGTAAGTATGTGTCTCTTAGATTTTCTGTTTGTAAATCCCTGTGATCTTGTCAGACAGAAATAGCAAATTTTGCTCTCTCCATAACATAGGTTAAGTAAACCAACCTTGAGTTTTTACCCTTCCACAAATTAATTTACATAAAACATTGCACAACAAAAATATGTTGCCCACTCCTTATCATGGTCTCCAATTTCCATTCCAAAAAAATGTAGGTCTTCTTTATGATGGATGAAATTCTCTTCCTCTGCCCTGCGAAGGTGAACTCTCCACAGATGTATCTAAAGCTATCTGGTTGATTTCGAATGGCACGGCGATAAGGCATTTTCTAGAAAATTTGAAATACTTGCTATTAACCAGATTTTTATTAAGAACAATTAGAGAAAGCCTTGTACGTTGTTAAATTAACTAAAATTTATACTCACTTTATATATTCAGTAATAAGGTAAAAAAACCCTGTGAATTTGAGTAAAATTAAGCTTGTGTGAAAACTAGAAAACTGTGCCTGTTAACGAAATTCTGATTAAAGATCTATTCCCCATAACAAAGTGCTTTAGAAACGCTTATTTTCACCTAAGAAAAAAAAACTTTGTACAGTTAATGTTAATTGTCTTCTATTAACTGCAGTGAAATGCAAACAATTTCAAATCTATTTGACGAAATGAAGGACTATTTGTTACTCTGCACAGATAAAACCCATGGTCCTTCATTTCGTCAAATAGTTTCAAATATTTTCGTCAAATAGAACTGTTTTCAGTTCACTAAAGTTAATAATCAGAGAATAGCAAAATTGGGAAGCGAAATGGAATGTAGAGGGTGCAACGAGCAACGTGTTGTAGTTGATCGGTCGTCCAGCTGATTTCATGGACGAGCCACGTGCCAGCATGTCCGAGGAACAAGTGACGAAGAAAAAGCGAGGTGGAAGGAATTATTATGTTCCCAATGCTTCTGTAGGATTTACGGAGATAATAAGAATATAAGCTTTCATTCTTTTCCGAATGATAAAGCTTAAAAAAAAGCTTGGTGGGTGAAAATTCGCTCTGGGAAAAAGCTTTCGAAATGGAGTCGGATTTGCAGCGACCATTTCAAAAAGGAAGACTTTCTGATAAAAGAGGCAGGCAAGTTCGTTAAAAAAAAAAGTCGTTTTGAAACATCTCGTAAATCTTTCGACATTAGTTTTATTTATTGGAAACAAACCGCTAGCATTGGACTGAATTTTTTTCATTGCAACACGCAAGCGTTATGTTATCATCACAAATATTACTAACGTTAGCAATAGTCTAAATTTGTTTTTATTTCAGTTTTTTGTATATTTAAATCCATGTATTAAGTCTTGTATTCAGAGGAAAACTAAGTAGTATTAATAAAATACAGAATAACCAACTCGTTTCTGTTCTTTAGTTCTTAAAAGGCAAACGATCTCATGTAAACATGTGATTCACAAAATAGCTATATAGCTTAAAATATTTTTAAAACCTATTATGTTGTATCCATTTTCTTCATACGGAAGCTTAAAGCTATAAAAAATATAATAATAATTTATTTTATTCTTGATTTTGATATTAAGAATGATTTCAAGTAAATTTAAAGTGAATCATCGTAAGTTATGTCGAAACCTCGTAGATTATTTCGTGATGCTTTCGTCATGTATTTGAAAAGCCATGTTGAATGCAGTAATTGATTAAATCTTTATTTTAAACATTTTAAAAGTATTTATTCACTATTATTGCATAAAGTATTTTTCTTTTTTAATTTCTTTGGTCCTGAGTTAAAAGTTATAAATGTTTTTTGAAAGGACAATACTGTTATTAACAGTAATTTTTTTTAATTGTTTCGATTACTTTATTGTACATTTACTTACACATTTTATATTAATAGTAAAAGTAATTCCTAAAGAAACAATTTTTATTGAATAAAGAATTCTAGCTTGACTAATAAAACATTTAACGTTTACATTTTTCCTCCCTGAAACACGTGGCTGACAACGTTACATGTACGCACTCAAAATAATATAAATCACTTCACTAAGACCCCGGAACATTAGAGGGGAAAAAAGTCAAATTATAATAAAAAAAAAAGGATTTAGTTTTTTCTAAATACTTTATGATTAGTAAAAAAAAAAATGTCAAAAAAGCCAATGCATTTGTTTACATCTCAAACAAGCTTATTCTAACTACAAAAGACTGCGAAGGCATCCAAACGAATCATTATGGTTCTCTTTCAATCACACTAGAATATTAATTACTGTCATCATTTAATAAATTTATAAATAGATTATTGAAATAAGCTATTTTTTTATCTATATAAAATAATACAAACCTTTAATCTGCTTATTCTCCGTAGTCATTGTAACCACACCCGCCGCTTAAAACAGCGATTTCGCTTCAATTTTCTTTAGAAAATGGCTTCTGGATTATTTCCTAGAGGTATACACTCTTCTTGGAAATCACAAATTCACAAAATATTCCAAAAACAAAAGATTTCCAATTATAAATTTGCAAGAAACAACGAGATGTATTGATTCCAGTATAGCAAATCAATTGACTGTAGACTCTCTGATCCACTCTAACAGCTTTTTTTTTTTTCGCCACCAGAGGTCGTAGCCCGGCTGTTCGGCTCCCATAACGAAAATATTACTAACAAATATATAGGATTCTTAAGATCCTGTAAAATAATATTTTGTTGCCTTATGAACAATATAGTAGAAAGAATAATAGATTATAAGAAAATATGAATTATATATTATTATATATTTGCTGATGATAAAATAGATGTAAAGTTGGAGTATGTTCTTCTAAGCTTTTTAAATTTTAATATCCTTTAAATGCAATATATGTTTGTTTTTAATGAAATTTGAAATTCCATAATATTAACCTGCCGCGCCGGTGTGGTCGAGCGGTCTCAGGCGTCGGTCTGCCGTGAGGACAGTGTGCTGGCGTCCGGGTTCAAATCCCGGTTGTGAGCATGGATGTTTCAATTTCCTTTCCTGTGTTGTACAGCCTCTTCTTGACTTTCTCTTCGGTCTGACGTCATTCCGTAATGGCGTCCTGGAAAAGGCAACGGGAAACCACTCCAGTATCTATTCCCAAGAATAAGTTACGGTTTCTCCTAGGGGGCGCCCTTAGGGGGCCACTAGGGTCCGTGAACTTTCAACCAATCTTCGGATTGAATTACTGTGTATGTATGTATGTATGTAATATTAACCTCGCTGAAATTAGTAATTTAAAGAATCATTTTGAAAATATATTTCAATTTTGATGATCTTTTAAATTTTATACAGCCTTCCATAGTCGACGACGAATTCTTTCTTAAAAATATTTTTAAAATTCTTTTTTAAAATTTGTTCTTGTAATTAAATATATTCTGTTGTTTTAAATTTATTATATTGCAAGAACGTTTCTAAATTTGATTTTAAGCTTGTTTTTTAATTATTTCCTGAATTTATACTTTACTTCATTGTTATGTTTCAGGCTAAAGAAAGTAAAGAAGGCACTGAAGAAAGTTGCTGAAGCTGTAGTCATTAACAAAGTTGCTGGAGCCGTTGCAGGAGCTGTAGGAAAGTGATAAGATATTCTAAACGTCACACCTTCAATCAATTTGTCCTCAAACAAAATCAACATATTTGTAATCTATGGCAATTCCGATGCATCCAATGTCTGCATGCCCTTTGAATATCTTTCATCTGCAATGGAAAAGAAAAGAAAATGTATGCAACATGTACACTATACCAATTTTTTTCTGTAGAGTTAGAGATGACATCACGAGTTGATAGATCTCTTTAAAGAGTGTTTAAAGATCTCTTTAAACTTACGATAACAGCTACTTCAAGTTCTAGGACTATTTTTTGACATCAAGTATTTTATAAAAAAATTAAAAAGTCTTACGATAAGATGGGTCTATTAGGTATTATGGATATCTGTAAATAGATACATCCTTATTTGAAATTTGTTTTTTTGTAAGTAATTATGTTTCATCATAATTAGAAACAATTACTTTATAAGAAATTATTAAATTATGTCTGTTTTTTTAAAAAAAGATGCAATTATTAGATATTATGTTAATATAATGATAAAACATAATTACTTAGAAATGAACAAAATTCAAAAATAAGAGCTGAAAAATATCTGATTAAAATGAATAAAAATCTTTAACAATTTATTTTGAAAATCATTATCGCGAATACACAGATTTCTTTGAAAATAATGGAAATGATTCCAAGAACTTAAGATTTATAGCTTTACAAAATAATTAGAATTTCTTTATCAACAATGATTTTTTCCTACAGATTCTGAAAATAAAAGGATAATTATTGAAATCTTTGAGTTGTATTTTTACTTTATTCGTAAATGCAATTTTCGTTTATTCTATTTTTACATCATGAATTTATTAAAGAAATTGTAAAGTAAATAATAAAAGATGATAAATAAATTATGAGCGTGTAGAATATCTTTGTCTCTGTTGTCACACTTAGCTAAAATAATAAAAGAAATTCTAAAGAAAATTTGGTTAAGAAAAGTAATGAGTAATGAAAAAGTAACGACTGAAACGACTTCATTAAATTTGATATCAGATGGAATTTTCTGCGATAAAGAATTATCATTTTATAGTAATGTTTCACAGCATAGTATTCGTAATTCCTTAGTCATCGAACTGGCAGAAATGAAACGAAACCAACATTTGATCTTAGGCTGAAGAAACATGAATAAAGAAACATTCATCTGTGGATAGATTGTATTCTTTCTTTGAAAAAGGTAAAATTGTACAAGATATAAAGATTCAATATGGGATATCTAAAACTAAACAAACAAGGACAACAATAAATTCACAATTAAAAATAGTTGCGGAATTTCAGGTGGAAACATGTCAAAG
The DNA here is from genome assembly GCA_023159025.1 of Thereuonema tuberculata. NCBI lineage: Eukaryota > Metazoa > Arthropoda > Chilopoda > Scutigeromorpha > Scutigeridae > Thereuonema > Thereuonema tuberculata. The sequence goes on from JAFIDM010001028.1 coordinate 64,803,743, forward strand.
AATTCTTCATAGGTAATTAAAAGCAGAAAAACCGGATAAAATTATCAATAAACATCAATGTAAACAATTGGTCTTATCCATGTATGTTTATAGAAAGTTCATCTACTAATAGCCTAAGTGAGGTGGCTGCTTAGTGTTTATATGAAAAATTAAGTAAGAAGCAATTTTCGATGTTTTCCATTGATTTTTCAGTAATGATAGGATTTGTCTTCATACCATTCAGTCACATCTAAAGATTATCGGGTTGTCATCGGGTTGTAACAATGAAGTATTATTAAACTTCATTATTTCAAGGAAGTATTTATGAAAAATATAAAGATAAGTTAATTAACAAATTAAAATTTTAATTTTAATTTTATTATTTTCAATCAACTTCTAATTCGTCTTTGAAAATCATTAAAAAAAAGACTTGTTTTAATAGTGAAAATTAAATACCACAACGGAGAATTATGATTTTTTTTTGTCAAATAAATTGTTATTATCTTTGATAATCACACCCATTGAGGAGATATGAAATCCAGTAATAGAAACGGACTTCTTTCTTACTGGATTGTAGAAAAACGTACAAGAAAAACTTCAATTTTAAAAATAAGTTTAAGTTTAATATTATCTGATATATTTGACATCTTTATTATCAATATTTTCCTTTGTTTTCGGCTTAAGTTTTGTAAATCATCGAACATTAGAATAAACAAGGTAAGCGATTAGTAAACCAATCACAATGCTTCGCAACGACTTCTGATACGTCTTATTGATATTGCCTTAATTTCCTTATTATTACAAAAGTGATTATTGTGAAAGACGCAATTGTTGCGATTGTTGTCATTGTTGCTAATGATATTTTTAATGATATTTGACCCCAGACAAAACGGGAATACAAGTCTTCTGATCTTGATCAGAAGACTAAAATCTAATTAAAAGTTATCACAACTGAATTCAATTTCATAAAATTAAAAAAAAAAAAGTAATTTAGATGAGCGAGAGTATCTCTATTCCTAGTAAATCATATTTTGTGAACCGTTGTATTCAAAATGTACAACAGTTAATCAAAATCTACAATATCTGGAAATATGAAATTTTGCATGAAATCCATGTAGAAGTACGCAGTCAAATTTTCAAGACTGTGAATTTTGAAATGATTTGTTTTAAAATCGTTTGAAAAAGCCGAAAGAAAAGCGCCATTAGTTCTTAAACCGAAATTAATATTTGCAATTTCTAATAATCCTAAAACGTCGTAGCTTTTAAATATGTTCAATCTTAATGCGTATATATTGATTATGAAAATTTTTGGAAGTGATTTTAACAAAGAACGAGATTACTGAAAGCCCTGCTTTTTGGTATCGTACCTAAAATAAATATAATTTAAAATATTTTATTTTAATATTTAGATATTAAGATAATGTTAAGATATTAAGCTTGTAATATTTGTATATTAGAAGCGTCAAAAATCAAATGTGTCACGTACAAGGTTGATTTTTTTTAATTCCGGGAATGCTTTATCATGTGATAAGACGCCAACAACCTGACCCTTTGACGATTATTAACTACTAATGTCCTGAGCTGTGATGCAGCTTAAAGGTTTGGGACCTGGGATTAAATATTCGTAATATCATTAGAAACATTCATGTGTTTATTTCCATATCGTTACAGTAAAATGTCAGTAATGAAAGTTCGGGTGTCAATCAAAGTTATCCGAACATCTGTCTCTTTGCATCCGAAACTATTTAGAAGATTCAAAGAGTCTACGGAGTCACTATTTTTAGGAGAAGTGACGTATTTGGATAGCATAAGAGGTTTTTTCAGGGACGGCAATCACTGCAGGACGATGTGAGATCAGATAGAACTACTGTCAGAACTCCAGTGAAGGTTGAGTCAATCCTCAACAGACCTGTATACTGCAGCCAGAAGGATATGAAAGCTTCCGTTCAATGTTCTTCGCGATCAATGCCTACAGATCAATAGATCGACAAGATTTACAGATACGACATGTCTGTCCAAATTTATTGTTTAATTTCCTAATTGATGACCAGAAGACGCTCAAGTTGGAGATCAGTGGAAATTTGATTACTCAGACAGAAATGGTCTACTGACTGAAACAAATTGTTATGGGCATTGAAAGTTCACTGCCTGGATAGATCTTCAGACGAAATGGCAATCATTAGATGTTACTGTTTCTTGGTGAAAATCTACAAGTAAAAGTGCAGAGATCTTTGAAAACAAAATAATAAATTCAACAACTCCTCATATCTAGATCCCATATTTTACAGATGATGCTTAAGCGTGCTTTATTTCTCAGAGTCAGGTTTGGTAACACAACTCAAGTCCAACGACTTACTTTGGGCTTAAAGGAGTGACACCTTTCATTTTCGGCCTCCTTCTATGAGATAAGAAGTGATAGCAAACTGAAATTCCTTTTTTACTCAACTCTACATAAATCTTAAGGGTTCCAACAATGTGTGCATGAGATTTATCCGATTTATAGTTGGAACTACAGAGATGGTGATGGACGAACGAATGAACACAATAAACATATGATCTTCCCGCCTTTACAATTTTTAAGAAACAATAAAAAAAATTCAAAAAAAGTCATCTTTAAAATTTCTGGGATTAGGCCTTGAGTCCCTTCCTGCCTTTCGTTCCTTTATATACGCCTACGATTTTATTTTCTAAATCAGTTTCCAGAAATAAAAAAAAAAATATTGCAAATAAGGCAAATTAAAAAGTTAATGTCAAGATAGGTCTTTTTTTTTTAAATAAAAAAAACCTTTTAAGAAAAAAAAAAGTTTCAGAAGAAAGCCAAAACAAAACAAAAACTTTTAAATCTTAAAACAATTTAGAAACAATGGGAAGACAAATGGAACCTTCACATAATCGAAACTAAAATATTAATAAACATTAAATATACAGAAAAAGAATATTTTATTTATTCAAATACGCATCGCAAGTTCATTGAGACTGGCAGAGACCATCATATAAATTTTCTTTTTCTTTACATTTAATGTAAGTTAACGTTTTTAGTTAAGATTTGTGGAGGTTCCATTTGTTTTCCCATATTTGACTCCATAATTACAGCTGCTTGTTTATTCTGACTACTCTCAACTGATGATTGGTAAGTTAGCATGAAACAGGCTGCCTTGAGATGTTAGTAATGAACATGAATTTAGAAATATGCAAAGTGGAACCAAACAAGAGAGGAACCCATCGCCTTTCAAATTTAGAGAAGGAAATGGAGGTGGATTGGTCATACCCTCCGAAAAAGCCAGGATGCTGTTGAGAGACAAGTTTTGTTCTGGAATCCACAGGGAAAAAGGAAACGTGGAAGACCAAAGATATCATGGAGAAGGACAGTGGAGAAGAGGCCAAGATGGAAGGAAAGACGTTTGCAGAGTTGAAGGTCCTCGCTCGAAATAGAGTGCACTGGCGGAACTTCGTCGAAGCCCTATGCTCTGGATAAGAGCGAAAGGAAATGATTGATTGATTGAAAGGGATATTTTAACATTAAAAGTCAGTCCCTGTGTTTACAAGTGACATCCCAAAACAGCTGTTTCACGATGAATTGTCGATTATCAGTTGAAAGTAGTCACTGTAAACAACCAGATCTTAATACGGAGATTAATATAATTTAAGGTGGGAAGAAGCCCGGAACCTCTAAAATCTAAACTAAAAAACAAGAAATACATAATCAGGCCTATTCTGTAAATTCTCGTTTTCCGTAACGGGAATCGTTAAGATTTTTAATGAGCGTCCTAGCGACATCGGTAAAAGTTGGTAATCTGTAACGTGACTCGTTAAAGTTCCACTTCCGGTTTACATGTATCGTTAACACCAGGACTGACCACCCGATACCTTCAAAGGCAAGTGACCGTCATTTATTTGATTTTCACGCTTTGTGTTCGTAATCTGGTAGATTTACTTAGTGCGCATGCGCTGAAATAATGCCATTGGTGTAAATCCAAATGAAATCAACCACTGGGTGTTGCTGACATTTTTATTTTATTTTTGATATTACATTTTCTGTTTATATTTACATCTGGGATTATAAAACGATTTTTTTTTTAATTTTATTATTACTACTTTGGCTTTTAGCGGCCATTTTGTTTATGAGGTTAAGCCGTTTTGGCGTTTTCAGAGGTTAGCGATAAGTTATATAACTTTTTTGTTTATTAAGATATCAACTTCAAATAAAAACCATCTTATTCTAAATGAAGCCATCTACAAATCATGTTCTGACCAAAAATGTATTAAGTTGTAAGAAAATAACCTAAAACTTAAATATAAAATGCGTTTCGATTAGAATAAATTAAAGAATTGAGGTAATTTTTTTTTTTTAATTAAAACACAACTTCAATGTTTTTTCTCCTTAAAACTATAATAGAGGACAACACTTAAAAAAATTTGATACATTTTAAATGCCACCTTTAGGTTATGTAGACCTTCACATATAGCAATTTGTCCAAAATTGCCGATTTTTAAACAGGCATATCTGAAAAGGGACTGAATAAAAAAATCTAAAATTTTCAAAAAATACCCTTCTAGTATCTGGTAATAAACAAATTTCATCATTGTGTTTCAATCAAAAGTATTTTTTTTTAATTAAAGAAAAAAGCAAAAATACACAATATGACGCACCTTAGTCGCGGTACTATGGTCCAAACAGTAAATTATAACACAAAGGCTTCTGTGGCACATTTCACCATCATCAGGAAGATAATAATCAGGGCAAGGATTCTGATGACATTTCATCTTTTAAATGGTTCACCGCAGACATTGCTAACTTATATACAAATCCTGTTCGTGGCCCCCATATTACAGAATGCATATTTATTAAGGGGAAAGCGAGGAGAGATGACGCGCATTTCTATAATTATTTATGTTTTCAAAATTTTGGAATTCATTTGAGAATGAATTATGCCAAAGCATTCTATAGACATTAATTCCTAAAAAAAAAAAGTTCTAGTTTACCCATTGCATCATTTAAACATATAAAAAATTACTTTTTCTAAAAATACTATATTTTGCCATCTCTCCTTATTTCGTATTGCCTCTGATTAACTTAATGAAATTTCTTTACTTTTTTTCTCATCCACATAAAGAACATAGTTTTCAATATTGCTAACAAAATTTGCTGTAGCCATCTTTTGCAAGACAGGTCTTTTCAGGTCTCATCGTTATTATTGTTCCTGGTTTTGAAAATTCACTATGAGAAGTCATCTCTCCTAAAACGGTAACAGAGACAACGCAACTAATTTTTCCCCAACAAACATGGCCGAACATGAAGCATTATGAATACAATTCCGCCGAGAGATTAATCCAGTTTCAACTTACAACAGCAGAAAATCCTTTTTCGCTATGATAAATGTACAGTGTGAAAATATTAAAACAATTACATGAATGCTTGCTAAGGTGAGTAGACATAGAAATTCCCTCGCAGAATCCACAAATATTCACAAAAAATGTAAAAGAATTTGACAACGTGTACATTCCACACCACTGTACAATCCGACTTTGGGTAAGTATCACCACGCTGTGTTAGAAATGTAAACTGAAAACCGCGTCAACTTTCCTACCTGCGTCATCTCTCCTTGCTTTACCCAAGTCATTTTTTTCGTCATTTTTCTAAGTATTTTATTTTTAGATCATTTTCTCGGTTTTCGCGTCATTATTATGTCATTTTATGGAATTTATTAGAATATTTTATACGTTTTGAGTGTTTTTCTCACATTCTTAATGGTTTATGATGCCTTTTTTGCGAATGGTACTGAATATTAGCGGAACTGAAAGTAAGGATGAATACGAAGACGAGAATCTTCACAACTTTGTTTAACCCTTACTTCTTGGAATTTTCACATTCCAGGAGACACATCTGCGCCTTGCAACTAAACCAGTATTTGTGTGCAAGTAATTGGTATTTGTCAAATAATAATTACATTATATTAAGTACCTAATAAAATCATTTCAACATATAATGACGTAGTCTGTTTGCATCTCTTTATGATGAAATTATGTCAGTTTCATTCAAATTCTTAGGTAATTTTTTTAAGTTTTCGGGTCATTTTATGGGATATTTGCAGTCATTTTATAGGTCATTTTTTAAACATTTTTAGGTCATCAAAATCCGGTCCCTGGTAATAATATACAAAAGGGTGCAAGTTAACTTGAGGATTGCTCCAGTGGTAGCTCTGGATTTTATTTACAGTTTACACATTTTGTACATACAGGCCAAGAATAGTGTAGTTTATTAGGTGTATTTTTTTAAGAGTTTTAACACTTTAGGAGTCTGCGTCAATGTGCATCATACTGTGTATTTTTGCTTTTTTCTTTAATTAAAAAAAAAATACTTCTGATTAAAACACAATGATCAAATTTCATATGTTTATTACCAGATACCAGAAGGGTGTTTTTTGAAAATTTCAGATATTTTGCTTCAGTCCCTTTTGAGATACACCTGTTTGAAAATCGGCAATTTTGGACAAATTGCGATATGTGAAGGCCTATAAAACCTAAAGGTGGCATTTGAAAGGTATCAATTTTCTTTTAAGTCTTGTTCTCTATTATATTTTAAGGAGAAAAAAACATTGAAGTTGTGTTTTAATTCCTTCTTTGAAAAAAAATCCCTCAATTCTTCAATTTGAAGAAAATACATTTTTCTAGTTAAGTTTTAGGTTATTTCCTTACAACTTAACACATTTATGATCAGAACATGATTTGTAGATGGTTTCATTTAGAATAAGATGGTTTTTATTTGAAGTTGATATCTTAATAAACAAAAAAGTTATTTAACTTATCGCTAACTTCGGAAAACGCCAAAAACGGCCGACCCTCATAAACAAAATGGCCGCTAAAAGTCAAAATAGTAATAATAAAATTAAAAAAAAAAAAACTTTTGTACTCCTAAATGTATTTATAAACAGAAAATGTACTATCAAAAATAAAATAAAATATGTCAGCAACACTCATTGATCGATTTCATATGGATTGACCCATTCATTTTTTTTTATCATGTCCTAACGCTCGAATTCTTTTTTTTTTCACTTTTGAGGAACACAATTCAATTCTTAATTCATTTTATGCTCTTCTTCTTTTATATAGCATCAGGAAAGCTGCGTTCATTCCCTCGTTATGCCTTAACGGCACCTCCCTGCTGCTCCCTATCTGGTAGCGAAAACTCGTTATTTCTAACGATTGAATTACATCGTTAGAACGTTACAGAATACGAATTGTCGTTGCGATCGGTTAACCGATCGTTATCACGTAACGAGATGCTTAGAGAATAGGCCTGATTATCAATAAAATAACGAAATTCATGTGCCAGTCTCCGCTGGCCTCAATAAATTTTCTATGCGCATTAATTAATTAAAAAAAAACCGCCTAAAAATGCATAAACACATTAAAAGTCAGACACAGTGTTTACAAGTGACATCTCAAAACAGCTGTTTCACGGGGAATTGTCGATCATCAGTTTTTTTATTAATTAATGCGCATAGAAAATTGATTGAGGCCAGCGAAGACTGGCACATGAATTTCCTTATTTTTTTTATTGTGTATTTCTAGTTTAGACTTTGGAGATTCCATGCTTCTTCCTGAAATCTTAACAATTCAAAAAATATTAACGTTGACATAAAATATTGCTGCCTGTAGATTTGGCCAACCGCCAAAATCCGTTAGCAACGGGTGGGTGGGGATCTGGTGAGGGGTCGACGTCGACTTCACAGCATGCGTCTGACGTACCTCGGATACTCGTCGACGGGAAGGTCTGGCTTGCCGGCCTGGCAAGTCGTCTTCGGCGTCGCTACTGGGTGGGCTCGGTGATGCTTGGCGGTCCCTTGGTCGCCTCAACCTCGGGGAAGGCACGTCTCGGTCTTCGGACTTGGGATAGCTTCGGTCTCCGTTTGCCGGTCACGACCCTTCCGTTGATGTTTTAGCGGGGAGAGCGAACTGGCGTTCACCGCTAAACTTAGCTGCGCTGTGGCTTTCTTCTGTTGCCGGCGGCGTGTCTTTCGCTCGACCGGCTTCCAGGCTTCCAGGCGGGGAAGGGCGGTTTTGCCGTCCGCTTTGGAGATGGCCTCGTCTTCCTGCGTTCTCGCACAAACGCCTTCTTTGTACTACGATAACTACTTTGGGTTTCAGCCCAGGCACACACTGTAAACGTCCTTTCACTAGGAAGTAACCTTTCCCCTTGGCCACTCGGGGCCGAACACCAACTCTACTATTCGATCTCCGGCTGAAGATACACTTGTGGCCATCAGCCACGTACTAACTCGGAGAGCTTCTCCCTGTGGCTGGCTTGCCGCCACACTAACTCACTCTGCTGTCTCCGGTTGGAGAATCTGCCCGCGGCTGCTGGCCGCCCAAAACGAACTGTCTAACACAGGTGGAACTCCCCGTTATATCCCGGAGTTCGGCCTCGCCATCAGCTCCGGAACGGTCAACTCACCTCAGAGGGGACGGGGAAACCGAGCACCGGTTAAGGAAGAGTCCACTTACGGGGGGGAAAACAAACGGGGAAAAATCACCAGGTAACAATATGATAAAAATATAGAAAATCTATTATATAGATTTATTGAATTGCAATAAATACCGTACTTACAATTAACATTAACTTAAAAAAACGAACATAAAAAGAAGACTTACAGATATCCTGTTTCTATACACCAAATCGTTCTTCTAAACCTGGGACAACTTTATTTTCTGAAAATTAGAAATACTTCATTTTTTGAAAATTAGCATGATTTATTAGCATTACCCTCTATTTGATATTCAGGGCAATGCTAATAAGTTAGAACCTCAATTACTGACATAGTACTGTAATGATACGGAATTAATCACATCAATGCTTTTCATAATTTTTTTTTAATTATTTAATGATTCAATGACTTTTAATGATCTTCAAAGAGGAAGCGAGAAATCATTGAAAATAATAAAATTAAAATTAAATTTTAATTTATTAATTAACTTATCGTTATGTTTTTTCACAATTACTTCATTAAAATAATGAAGTCTATAAAATATTTCCATGAAATAATGAAGTTTATGTAATACTGCATTGTTACAACCCGATAACAACCAATAATCTTTAGTTATGATTGAATGGTATGAAGACAAAGCCTAATACTGCGGTAGAATAATTGGAAGAAATCGAAATTTCTCATTGAATATAATTTTTCACATAGACATTAAGCGATCAACTCACTTAGGCTATTAAAAAAGAACTTTCTAGATACTTAACTGGGCGAGACCAAATTGTTTGCATTTATGTTTATTGATAATTTAATTCGGTTTTTCTGCTTTTAATTATCTATGAAAATTCTTTGAGGCCGGTGAAATATTGCCACATGAATTTCTCCAACAATCTTTAATTCTGAATTTATTGTTGTTCTTGTTTATTTTGTTTTTGAGATCCCCTATTGAATCTAAGTATTAACTTCCTACATCCTGTACAATTTTACCTTTTTCAAAAAAAGAATAGAATCTATCCACAGATGAATGTTTCTTTTTTCATTTTCGTTCAGCATTAGATATTAGTTTCGTTTTATTTTTTGCATTTCGATGATTTTAAGAAAGTACGAATGCTATGCTGTGAAACACAACTTTAAAATGATAATTCTGTATTATAGAAAATTCCATCTGATGTCATGATTAAAGATTAATGTAAAGATTAAAGAAGCCGTACATTAAAGAAGATTGTAACAGTTTATATCTAAATATTTTTAGAAATCATTTATTTTTCTGTATTTTTGTAGAAATTATTTATGTGTGTTTATCTAATGTCTAACAGATGGATGTTGACGATCACGTATTTTCGTGATTTCACGTAATTTACGCGAGAATAGTCTCTATCCATGTCTTCTCACAAAATATTGAAATATTGAAATGAATTATAATACGGGGAAATCCATGAGACTTTTACTACATTTTACTATAGTTTGAATAAATTCAAAACAGTCAAGAAACAAACAATAAATTCATTATATTTCATTTTCCTAGTGACAGACATTAAAAATACTAAATTCCTTGAGACCTGCTGAAGAGGCTAATAGCGAAATCTCGTGTTTTTCATAATTCTCGCGCAAACGTGATCGTCAACATCCACCTGTTAGACATTATATTCATTTTTATCCTTAACCGTTATTTATTCCTTTGCATTTCTTAATTATTGATGTTCTGTTTATTTTTAAATTCTTTTCTGTTGTAAATGTTAAATCAGTTAATTAATTTAAGTTCGTTATGTTTTATTCAATCATTATATATATTTTTATTTACTTAGTCAAGGAAATCAACCTTTGTAAATATTTTAAAAAAAAAATCCATGTTTTTCATTTAATAAATTAATTCAGTTAAGTTGTCCTTTGATTCCGAAGATTCTGCCACAAACACAATTACAATTTTGGTGCCGAAACCCTGGTCTTTGCTGTTTCAAGCCGAGGAAACCTCATCATTTCCCTCTATATTCGAACACTTCGATTACTCCCTCTATTGGCAGACATGACAATCGAAGCTCAATCCGCCGAGAGTTATGCTTCTGCCGCAGACACCCCCGTACAGTACCAACGATACAGAGAACTAACAATCATTTAGCCCATGAAGACATCAACAGATAGCTCAGAGATTACAACCCCCATAGCCCATTACAACTCATGGGACACAGACACACAATTGAAGAATGTCTACTTTCCACTGAAAGGAACAGCTCGGAAATGGTTCGAAAACAATGAACCGCAGCTAAACACCTGGAGGTCTTTCGAAGATCTTATTGGCTCAACATTCATCGCCTCTTAGGCCAGTCCGTCAGCCAAAGAAATAACTACTGGAATCAACAGGAAAACTAAAGTCCCCCGGCACATTCCTACAGCAGAGAACCTCGCCAACCCCCCCCCCCCGGCCAATCTACGAGTCCCAGGCCTATCAGAATGCTGTTTGAGGTACCCACGCCAGTAGCTTCAGATCAAGAATTCCAACACCAGGTCCTCGTTTTCCCACTCTGTATCGTAGCAGAGAAGGTTGCTACGACAGTTCAGCCATAGTACAACACCAACGCAGCCACCCTCCAGGAACGTACAACCACTGGCGATCGTCAATGAATCATTTCACCGTGTGGGAATTGATCTGCTAGGCCGATTTCCAATGTCAATTGCCGGAAATGGATGGAGTGTAGTTGCTGTGGACCATTTTACAAAGTATGCCTTTACAAGAGCTCTACCGAACGCAACGGCTTCCCAAGTTACAAAATTTTTCACGGAGGAATTTTGTTCAACACGGAGCTCCTTGCATTCTACTATCTGACGGTGTGCCGCAATTCATTTCCGCCACAGTACAAGAAACGCTACGACTGTTCCACACGATTATTGTGACATCACAAAACATTCCAGGACATCCCCATATCATCTTGAAACGAACGGACTGACTGGAAATATTGAACAAAATGCTTTCCGCCATAATATCTATGTAAGTTGACCTAGAACATAGAAATTGGGATGCCATTCTGCCATTCGTCACCTTCGCGTACAAAACATATATTCAGGAAAGTACTGGACATAGTACATTTTATCTACTCCATGAACGCCTGTCTTCAACATGTTTGGATACATTATTCCCAAATTCTATCGAACCCACAACAGATTACTCAGTCAAGCTAAATTCAATCCTCAAGGAGTCCAGCCTTAATGAAAATATACATCGAGTCAGCGCAAGAAACCAACAGAAAATCCTATAACACTGACCACCGATTAGTCAGCTACACAGATAGCCAACAAGTATGCGTTCACACCCCACCCAGAATGTGGGACTGTCCGAAAACCTACTAAGTTCATCGTTTTTGGCCAAACTTTACCATCATATGCGAAGGTTTTCCGGCTGCTGGATATTCCATTAATCGAGCCCACCCACAAACAGTT
>JAFIDM010001028.1:64896405-64919042 GCA_023159025.1 Thereuonema tuberculata
CCATAAACATATAATCTCTATAAATACAAACAATATAAGATAGTAATGTAAGGTATTTCTTCATAAACATTTAGTTATATAAATTTTTAATATTATTTTATAGAGAAACATTAAAAAAAAAAGCCATGAATTTCAAAGATGTCTAACAATTCAAATTTTGCGTTTTAGTAAACCAATGTTATCCGCGAGAATTTTGAAATGATTAAAATTAATTGCATTTAGTAACATACATGGATTTTATTAATTTTGATTAGCTTCGAATTTTTGTATTTGATAGAATTAAAATTTACAAATATCAGGAGACTTTTTCGATAAATCAAATAATATATTTTCAGAAATGTTATTATAATTTAAATTCCTTGAAAAAATTACTCGTTAAATAAATATTTTGTTTAGAAATGATGTATTTACTCAATGAGTAATTTCTTCCAGATAAAAAGTTGTTATAGTGTAGGGAAATTAGACAAAAAAGTGGCCGAACCCGGACAATTGAAATATCAAGCTGAAAATTGGTAGAAATGTTGAGAATAGTGTTCTGATTGATATCCCAAAATTCCCAAAAAATCCATCTTGGGGAAAATCCGCCATTTTGAAAAACCGTCCCCATCGTGGATTTGTCGAGTTTTAAGCATAGCGACTGAACCGAGTGTCTGATTGTATTCGTTTTTGCATCAAATTACTTAATTCAGGCTGCACTCTCATCCAAAACACTAAAATTAATAATTATAGACCAATTTTGGTGCTTGAGAAAAAAATAATATTTATTTAAATGCGACAAACGATAATTGGTCTAAATTTCTAATAAATATTATCGTAACATACAGAAAAATGAATCAAAGAAGACTTCATAACACAAGGCGTGAAGTACAGGCAAAAGCAGCAATACAAATACATTATGAAGGGTAAAAGTTAGATAGCTTGTTTCGAGTGTTATCACTGGAGCTCGACTGGCTGTTCAGTCACTGGCGAAAATCTTTCACTCACTGGTAATGCATGACTGGTAATCGACGCTAATTTAGGAAAAATTGTAACCTAAATTAGCGTCGATTTAATAACAGTAAAAAGTAGTCTTTGAATTTTGCAGTTATTTACCGTTACTATGACAACACGTCGCGCGTCGGCCAAAGGTTCAACGTCATCATCGCTATCCGAGACATCGTAGTCCATACGATGTGTGCAGCCATGTCCTGCGCAGTAGCCGCACATGCTTGTGCAAAGAAAACCGTGTCTTCTTCACCCGCGTCTCTTCTCGCAACCACAGTTACAGTTGCAGGATATGTGTTCGGTATCCTCTCCGGTGCTGGTTCTTCTTTAGTTGGAATGGGTGTCAGTTGTTTAGTTGGATGTCCCATCCAAACCTAGAATTATTAGTTGACGACCGACACTGTCTCCCTTAAACAAGCTTGAACTTCTTGAAAGATCCCTTTGTGCCTTTTCAGAACGGAGCAGAAGTGGTATTACATCCGCTGATTTTCCACTTACTTCACATACTGGAGACAGATGTGGCTGAAATTTCCTGGACGCGCCCACACAACCCGGTGCAGGAGGAACTGTAAACTCTGCGTTCACTGGAAAGTTTGTCTTGGACGGCGCTATCTCTTCTAAAACGTTGATCAATCCAGACATAGTGCCTTTCCGCATCAACATCCCGTCAAACACCGCTGGAGGCCTTGCTGCAAGTTCATATGTCAGGTACTTCTCGAGGTCAACATCGTCACGCACAACACAGCAATCGGTGAAAAAGTTGGTTAGGGTTGATTTCGACGACAGTGTCTTTGATCTTGGCCGTTTTAGATGCAATGGCAAACGTCGTGACTTTGTTGTTTCGTTTTAAGTGGACTTTACTGAATCGTTGACCTGTGATTGATTTCCTTGCTTGCAAACCACGGGAGAGAGGCTCATCACAGTTAACTGTATCGTCGGCTACTATACCGGTAGACAAGAACATTAGAAGGTTCGTTGGGTCCTTAAAAGGATGGTGGGACTGGAGCCAGTCTACCATCTTGCGAACGTCTGCCTTATCTATCACTTGCGAAGACTCTCTTAGCTCCACATGTTGGTCGGAGGTGTCGGTGAAGACTCCAGAAAATCTTTCAGTGGCGTCGATTACATGTGCAGATGAAGGCATTGCACAAACCCATCGAGCAATGACGTTATCCGTCAATCCACGTCCATGTGTGAGCCCACCCGCCGTCTTCATGTTTCTCATCAACACTTGCTCTATAGTTATATCGGTCCATATGCCTGACCAGAACTTTGCAGATCTCCTGACAGTGAAGCAGCCTTCCTTAACAAATTGCTGGAACTCCAAGGGAGTCATAACATCCTTGAGCTGAGATGTCCCGCAGCGTGGAAATACGGAATCATTCTTTGGACACACAGCAAGTGAAGAACCCAAACTCCAGAACGTTCAGCTCTAACAAAGAGACGCATGATGCCAACCATCTTAAAAGAATCGCACCCACAGCTTCGCAGTGAGCCGTCCAGATGAAAAGAGGGCTTTCTGCTTTGCTTCGAACAACTCTGCTGGCTGGACGCTGTAATCTGACGACAAAACGTCATCCACCGAAGTCGTTCCAGAGTGTGGTCTGAGTGTGTTCGTTTCAAGCGATCGCTGAGAAGAGTGTCTGCGTCTTGTATATCCTGAATATCGCCAACAACAGCTGCATCAGAAGATGTGCGCGGACAGCTAGAGCGTAGGCATGGCCGTTTACCATCTCGGTCACTGTGTTCTTTGAATACACCGTCTCCCACAATTCTTCCAAGCAGGAGAACTACGGGATAGCCAAACACTGTGCGAGTTGAGCCATGCGCAAACTCGGCTAATTTAAAACTTGCTCATTGGCGCATCTTTTTTTATTTTTTTGTTTTAAAACTACAGTTAGGAGGGTTTTAAACAGGCTGTTCAATGTTTAATTTGTTTCATTCTAGGTTCCAGTTTGGATGGGGAATCGCCTACCGGAAGCAGAGTGGGGATGGATGGCTCATGCAGTTCAGCTGACACCCATTCCAACTAAAGAAGAACCAGTACCGGAGCGGGTACTGAATATCATATTCGGCAACTGTAACTGTGGTTGCGAGAAGAAATGCAGGTGCAGAAGAAACGGTTTTCCTTGCGCATGAATGTGTGGCTACTGCCCAGGACATGGCTGCACAAAACGTATGGACTGCTCTAACTCGGATATTTGATGACGACGTTGAACCTTTGGCAGACATGTTGTCGTAGAAACGTTAAATACCTACAAAATTTAAAGAACACTGTTTTACTTGTCTTAAATTGACGCTAATATAGGTTATATTTCTTCAGATCATGCATTACCGTCAAAGATTTTGGCCAGGCAGATTAGTGAACAGGTAGTCGAGTTCCAGTGATAACACGAAACAAGCTACCTAACTTTTACCCTTAATAATGTATTTCTATTGCTGCTTATGCCTATATTTCACGCCTTGTGTTATGAAGTTTTCTTTGATTATTTTTTTTATGTTATAATAACATTTATTATAATTTTAGATCAATTTTCGTTTGTCGCATTTTCATAAATATTATTATTTCTCAAGAACTACAATTGGTCTATAATTATTAATTTTTAGTGTTTCGGAAGGTAATGCAGCCTGAATTACGTAATTTGACGCAAAAAACGAATACATTCAGACGCTCGGTTCAGTCGCTATGCTTAAAACTCGAAATATCCACGATGGGGGCGGATATTGGCGGATGGTTTTAAAATGGCGGATTTTCCCCAAGATGGATGTTTTGGGAATTTTGGGATATCAATCAGAACACTATTCTCAACATTTCTACCAATTTTCAGCTTGTTATTTCAAATGTCCGGGTCAATGTCTAATTTCCCTGGACTATTATTCTGATTTATTTCATTAATTCTTAACGAATTCTAAAGATTAAAATGTTAGGAAGTATTTATATGTTATAAAGAAGTGATAAAAATATTCTCGCTATCATTTAAAAGCTAAAATTATGTAGATTATTTTCATGATAAGAACTCATCTGATCATTGCTTACAGAAAATTTTAGAAAGAAATTCTTGCATCGAGTGCGTTTGCTCTTAGCTGTGCCTCCTACTGTCTTTCAAGCGATTGTGCTTTTATTAAATGGAGAATCAAATGACAGTGTTTTATTTTAAATATTCGTCAATGCCAGGAAAAAAAGCTAAATTAGTCGAGACCAATTTTTATTTTGTTTTCAAGTTTTTGATTTTCGATTACCATTTTCGATCTGCAGAAAACTTATTTCAAAAATTGTACATCCGATCAAAAAAAATAATTTATCATTTTTCAAGCATATTTAATTAGGAACACCGTGGTGTGAAGCAATTGTGGTCGATCTGCGATACTTGTATAGACAGGATTCTATAGCTGTTTCGGAATATTTGGATTAACCAACCCCATTCGTTTTTCACTTTCTTCTAGATACCTTAACTCTAATTTTTTTTATTATTCATGCAATGTCAGCTTAAAGAAATTGTTTTTGGAACATCATGTTTTCTGAAAGAATTATCTCTTTTTTTTTTTACAAGTTTCTTTAAATTAAAATAAATATAATAAGAAATATTGCAAAATACTGGATTTGTCACTAAGAAAAAAAAGTTAGATTACAGTTATTGACATCAAAATTCAAGGATATTCCTTTTTAAAATAACTGCGTTCTGTAGAAAGAGCTTTAATGTCCTATAAATTACTGATTCATAAAAAGTTGTAATAAAAATGTATTACAATATACACTTTAAATTTATAATAAAATATGTATTGGGTGGAATTAATTTGGATTCAATTACACATCAAAGACACAAAATTTTGGTTCTTAAGGAGGAGTGGGACATAATACTGGATAGATCCTAGTTTGAGGGATTTTTCCACTCCGAGGTGAGGATTACTCGATATTTCGATCCGGTGCCATAATATCTATTATTATATATATATCTAATGGCGCATATCTAACAATTTCCGTTGTTAGGATAGATTGTTTTCGTAGTCTTCTTTCCGAAGCACTGAATGCCCTGCTGGATAGGAGGGCACAGGACCGAAGTATCGAGTAAACCTCACCCTGGACTGGGAAAATCCCTAAGTATCATTCCAGATACAAAAAGTTTTTAATTGCAATTGGAAAAATATGAAATCTATCCTATAATTTAAAATCCTAATGTTAAAAATTAAAAATAATCAAGATTACTACTGTAATTTTAAGTCAAAGAATATAAAAGGATTTATACCAGTTTTATTGAAATAATCATAACGAATTTAGAGGAAGGAGAATAGAATTTCTTCTCCTCCATTTTTGTCCTGGAGAAGTCATTCGCAAAGACACATGAAATGTACAGTGGTGGTCAAAATTATAAGGACAAGGGAAAAAAATCGCCAAACTTGGTTACAGTTGGCCGGAAAATTATGCAAATTTTATGGCTGGAAACCAACGATAAATGCAGCATTTTTTATTAGTTTTTATGGAAATAAATGGGATATTCATATTCATAAAATGTATTTTGGATTTAGACAGCCCTGTGATATGGACAAAAATTATAAGGACAATGCTATTTGTGTATTCTAAAAAGCAAAATTTGCATGTTTTTTGTTCTGCACACGGCACTCCCAGACGATATAAATGCATAGTAAGAGATTGCGAACGTCGTATTCTATTTTTTCAGTCATGCCACTAGGTACGAAACTTTCGGAGTTTTAGAAAGGAAAAGTGGTTGCTTTTAAAAAGTTCAGGACTTACTGTACATCAAATTTCGACAAAGCTGAATAGATCGAAAACGGTTATTTATAATTTTCTTAAAAATCCCGAAAAATATGGACGGCAAAGACATATAAGTAGGTCATCTTCTGTTTCTGTGCATGTGAAAAGAATGATAATAAGGCGAGCTTGCTCCAAAAAACAAACATCAACGGAAATTAAACTTACGATGCAGTGTTCGAACTGTTCGACATGTTTTACAAAAAGAAAAAAAGATTCGTTATGGAAAACTTATGTCACGACCACCTCTTACAAAAGTTCATAAGAGACTGAGGAAGGAGTTTGCCAAAAAATGCATTACTATAGAAAAAGAAGTGCGATGATGTTATCTTTTCTGATGAGAAAAAGTTTAATTTGGATGGACCAGATGGTTTTCGCTACTTCTGGTATGATCTCCGTAAAGAAAAAGAAATTTTCGCAAACCATAGATTTAGAGGTGGCTCAGTGGCTGGTCTGGGGAGGTTTTGCAACTGGCGGAACTACTCCAATAGTTTTTGTGCAGGGCAAAATGAATTCTGAGAGTTATATTTATGTATTGGGCAATAATACCAGAACCACCGTCAATTACGAGTGGAGACTTTTTGTTCCAGCAGGACAATGCCTCAGAACACGTTTCTCAAAGTTCGAAAGCATGGTTTGATGCTAATTTTGTGAAACTACTTGACTTGCCGGCCAGAAGCCCAGATCTAAATCCAATGGAAAATCTGTGGGGTATTCTGGCACACGAAGTATACAAAAATGGTATTCAATATGAAAATAAGCAAGAACTTTGTCCTCCATCGAAAAAGCTTGAAAAAAAATTTCTAAAAACGTTCTGAAGGAACTGTCAAACTATGACATCAAGACTGATAAAAGTGATTGAGAAGAAGGGGGAGATTATTAATTATTAGTGTGTTTCAGGCCAAAACATTCATTGTCCTTATAATTTTGTCTAGTTTTTACAATGACATTTTTTTGTTAAATATGACAAAACATTCAAATTTTGCATTTTCCAATGTTTTGCATTCTACAATGATTTCTAGCATAAAAAGGCATTTTATGTAGACATTTCACTTTATTTACTTCAAAAATAATTTTTTTCTGTGCAATTTTCAGTTGTCCTTATAATTCTGACCACCACTGTAGACGGAAAATAAAGTAGTGTCTAATTTTTACATAAGATTGCGGTGTAAGTATTTGAATGAAGAAATACAAAGATATTTAACTCAAAAGAAATTATTACCAAACTAGTCCTGGCTATTCGCCAGAATCTAATGTTGCTGCAGAGAACTATAATTACAAAATCATGGATTTCACCAGAGCTTTGCTGATAGATTCTCAAATACCTCTAAGAGTTTTGACATTCGTTTTTCAAAAAGCCAATTACGATAACATATTCAGCCATTATTAATAAAATACCTTTACAAAGATGGTTCGGGAATAAACCAAAGATAACTGTCAATCATATAAAAAAAAGTTGGGTTGTGCGGAATTTATTAAAACCCCAAAATACAGAGTAAGACCAAAATTATAGACAAATATCAGTTGAAATAAAAACATATAACAGAATCGAATACTAATAAATAAATTCTATTAAGAATAAAATAAAAAGAATCAACGACGAAACAGAATGAGATTCGTAATAAAAAGAATTATCCTTTCCAATGTTAATTTATTCATAGACAAGTCGATCCAGTGAAGTTTAAAGAAATTATGATTCTATAATTTTTTGTGATGTGTAATTACTGCTTTTCTAAACACGAATTCGTTAAATACCTTCCCTTAGATAATGATTGCCTAGTGAGTGATAGAATATTCATTCATTACTGGTGGATGGTTGCAAATTTCATGGAAATCTGAAAAAAAAGTATTTAAATCGTTATTAGACTTGTTTTTCTTTTTTTTTTGGCGAATTCCAAGTCATTTTTTTAATTGGATTACTATAAATAAATTTACTATGTGTACGGATAGTAACTAATTGAATAGCACAGATATATAGACTACAGATGATTGTGGATAAATTTAGAGGATTAGGGAGAGAGGGTGTAACAAATAATCATATTTAAATGATAAAATTACGATTAAAAATTTGCTGTTACCCATAAGGAAGGTCGTAAAATTAGCCGTGCTCTTAGCAATTAATTCTTATTAATCTATTTTATTCATTTATCTAGAAATCCAATTATTTTACATAACTTTTTATTGATGTACTAGAAAGTTAATATTTTGTACCACCAACTTCTTCTAATTTTACATTAGTAATTTCAAATCTCTTTCTTTATTCAATTTCATATAGTCACATATCACATGTTACCATCAGTGCCGTTGCTAGAGGATT
Organism: Thereuonema tuberculata; assembly: GCA_023159025.1. Classification (NCBI taxonomy): domain Eukaryota; kingdom Metazoa; phylum Arthropoda; class Chilopoda; order Scutigeromorpha; family Scutigeridae; genus Thereuonema; species Thereuonema tuberculata. The sequence continues at coordinate 64,904,475 of JAFIDM010001028.1, forward strand.
GGGGGCCCCGGGTAGAGCCGGTGCTAGGAGGGTGCGGGACCTACGGCAAGATGAATTTTGCGGGGCCCTTGACAATCTTATTTTAACTACCAAAAAAAAAAAAAAAAAAAAAACCTTCTAACGCCGGCTCTACCCAGGGCAACAAGTGATTATGGTTTTGGGAAAAAAAAATCCCCCTTCGTTCGGGGGCCCCTTTGCTCGGGGGCCCCGGGACATTGCCCCTGCTGCCCCGGTGGTAGCTACGGCCCTGGTTACCATCCCTCTATTATGTTACATCCCAACCTACCAAATTTACCTTTTCTTTTTTTGCCAGTATTTACTTTTCTTCCACAAGAATCTCATCCTTAACTTAATGTATACTCCTCTTACAAAATATATTTCGTTTTTGTACGGATATTTCGTTTTTGTATAATCCGTTTATTTCCAAGTAAAAAGTTTGTAATTTCATTAAACACTTTTTGTAATGCGAATTCTTCAATTTTATTTGTAACTTTTTCTTTATTGGATGCCCAGTATTCGGCTTATATTGAAATGCTGTTTTTTGGGTTTTAAGCCGTTTTGAGCTTGTTGTGCTCTCTTCAGCCAGATCTACTCAGCCAGTGCAAGACCCAAAAAGGCATATGAGGGAAAGTATAATTTGAATATGGAAAACACAACGCACCTTCAATAAATTACGAAACAAAAATAAAAAAGAACATAAATGATAGAAACCAATATTCTTGGGCGTTAAGCTTTGCACCAGTATTTGGCCTCTAAAGCTATATCCCAGTCTATTACCCATCCTGCTTTATTAAATATTTCATGTATCTTTAGAGTCCAATTATTTAATTTTCCATTATTTCCTTTCTGGACCTTGCCAACATATTCTCGGTAGTCTTGTTGACAATTGAATTAACGATCCTTTCCAAATATATAAATCATTTCTATACGAAGAGGAACCAAACCCAATTCCGCATTTTTAATAATATGTCCAGCGACATCTCTGATCAATTGTCCACGCAACTTTTATAAAAAGATTCTATATATTATTAAACATCATCCAGCAGAAAATAAATGTCATAAAAACTACATTTATTATCAGAAAGAAACGAATTTTCAAGGAGATAAATTCACCCTCTCCTCTTTTTCAAGCCTTTTACATTATAATAATAAATAGTAATAACTATTCTACATAGTTACAAGTTCCTCTCTAATTAGCCATCCATCAATTTCCTTCTCTCCTAAATACAATGATTTTATTTTCTTTAAGTTTAGTTTTTGTTCATTAGCTTTCGTAAATTCCATAAGTATCTTAAATCATTTTATTTAATTCTCCTTTTGTTTCACCATTAACACCAAAACCTACCCATACATTAAACTATTTTTTTTTCTTTTCCTGTATTTTCAGCCCATTCTTCTTTAAAAATTTTATTTCTCGATTATTAATCAAAATTGTAAATATAACAGGACTGTCTTACACCATAAATAAATTTAATTCTTTGTTTTCCTTTTCCAATTGTAACTATTGTTTCTTATATATTCCATTCGCCAAACTTTACCATTAACCCTATTTTTTTCTAAATATTTTAATACTATCGCCCCATCTACAGCCTATTTATATAAGTATTTTAAAGGAACATATTATCTACTGTTGAGTTACTTTCCGAAATCCTGCTTGATTTTCTATAATCAAAATTTTTATTTTCTTCTAACCATCATTCTCTTTTTCTTAAAATTTCTCCAAAAATTTTCAAATATATATTTAATATTGTAATTCCTTTGCAAGTTCTTGGATCGCTTTTATTTACCTCTTTATAAATAAGGATGATTTTTCCAAATCTCAAATAATCTGTGATTTTTTGTGTCTTGCAAATGAATTCAGCCACTGTAAAAATACTCTAACCCCCTCTGGAGGAAAGGTCTTATTTTTTTTTTATCAGGACCTGCCGCTTTAGTCTTTTTGAAGCGCTTCAATATCGCCGCTAATTCCATAAGATTAACTTTATCTTTAAATAATTACATTTCTTTAAACAAATTTCACAGCACGTTAAATTTTTCTTTACTGTTACATTTCTTCTTTTACCTTTACTAATCTATTTGTATCATCTTATTCGTAAACATTTTCTATTTTGTCATTATTTTTATTAATCTCGAAACTACTATCCTCCAATAACGTGATAAAATGTTCCTCCAATACATTCCTATCTACCTCTACTCATAGTCATGATTTCTTAACTTACCTCAGTATTTCTTAAATATGTGCCAAAATTATTTATCCGTATTAATCTTATCAAAATTCCATTTTATATACTTCTCTCATATTTCTTTTTCTCTTTACACATTTCTTTAAATTGTTTTTTTTTTTTTCAGCGTTATATCCTTTCTCCTTTCTTCTGTTGTATTTTTAGTCTTCAAAATTTTCAATCGTTCCTTTACCTTTTTTTTTTTAATGTTTAATTTCTTTATCATGTCATCTCTTTTCTTCTACATTTTCTTTCTTTTCTCTTATAATACATACACCCCCCCCCTCATTTAATAATCTTGTAAAAGTTTCTTCTAAAGGATTTATTTCATATATAAATTTTAAATCACTGAATTTTCCTATAATTACCTGTTTATATTTATTTATATTCTCCCCTATTCTCCCCTTACCTTCCAATTTTAGTCTTAATTTAAATTTCAATAAATTTAGAAAAAAAGAAGTAACGCATTGTAATGGATGAATAAACCTTAAAATTGAAAAACGATGATGCAGAAAAAAACACCCTAATATCCATATTCTGATGAACAGAAAGATCTTCCCAATATTTTATAAAATAAAAAAGCTTATAAATTATATATCTTATAAATAGATTTTTAATTTACACTTCTTTTTTTTCCCTTTATAAAATGTTATTTACCATTTAGGCCTAGTCAACTTTTGTTTTCGCGTATATTGATACGATATCCTGTGTGTTGGAATAAAATTATATATAAATCTATTAAAGATTTTACCTCAAAAATTCCTCTCGGATGGATGAAAGGAACGATGATAGTAGTATTAGTTTTTTTCATATCGATAAAGTTTATTCTGGGTAGAAAAAAGTGATCGTAATAACAAGATCAATAAACCACACGCACATTTACATCACTGAGCAGTTTTACAGAGGGAGGAACCGATAAGCAAAGGGATGTAAGTTACACATAAAAAAGATTGAAGTACATTTTAAACAATAAGTTTAAATTTGTTTCATGGTAAAAACATCAAAACAAATAATAAATTGTATAAAGATAATCTTATCAACTTTTCATTGAACGAATCAGTTATTTAAACAACATAGTGACAGTGATTAGTAAACCAATCACAATGCTTCGCAACGGCTTCTTATAGGGAAGAATAACCTAACTTAACGGAAAAAGCCCGTGTCTATCTCCCAACAGATTAATGGAGGTGTCATCTTTTTAACCTTTACTCCAGCAGAGAATACTTATTGCAACTAACTATTAAAACTTTCGTGTGAAGCTAAAGTGTGCAAAATAAACAAACTAAGATAGATCTTTAAAACAAATAGACATATATTCTGTTCAAAGGTACATTTACAAATATATCTAGATCCAAATTCACAGCTTTCTGAATTATCCTGTTATAAACCTTGATAGCTCTCTATCTGGATCATATAACAAAAAGTCTCTTTACTTAATCTTTAATTACTGTTGTTTTAAAGTCTTGAATCTCTAACGTTACAATTCTTAGTTGTATTTGCTAAACTCTTATTCGTGGAAGAACTTGTGATGGTAATTGTATTCATGTCTTTTGGACCGTCCGTGTTAGATAAAATCAAACGTTTACTTACAAATGCTGAAGTTGTATTATCTTCGGTCTAATCTTTTAATATCCAGTTACTTATTTGGATGAACGAGTTTGTCTTCGGATTCTTCAACCCTCGAGTCCTTTGGAACATTGAATCGCATGTCGGATTATCTCTTAAATCCTTTTCGCCGAATCAAACTTTATATCTGCACTTCTATACATATCAGGCGTGATCATGTATTACTTTTGGCAGGAACTAGAAATGTTAACTTAAAGCAATTCCTAGTATCTTTTAACAAAAACACTTATGAATACATCTTTGTTTACTCATCGAATCTCATTCTCTTCCGTCGTCATTGGAATCCATTCATCACAACAATGCAACTCAAATTCACTGTTACAACAATCATCACTGCTTCGCGTTAAGCACATCATCTTTTTATTACACAACGATTGTTGCTAAGTTCACTTCTCCTTTATCTTTGGATTATTTCGGATTGCATTAACTGGCCTTAGAATTGTCCTTCGTTTGAACTTAGTCCAGAAATAGTTCAAGTAAGTATTTCCTACTTCAAACTTACAAAACTCCCTTCCAATTCATGGCGAGTCAATCAATAAAAAAATAATTCAACTTTTGTCATTGGTGTCAATTACTTTCAGGCTCCTAACTAAATCCTTCAATCTAGTTTGACTTACGGCCTTTGTTAACAAGTCTGCCCCGTTTTCTTCGCTGCACATATACTGAAGGTTAATGTCCTTTCTCTCTACATAATCTTGAATAATGTAGTACTTAAGCTTTATGTGTTTACTGCGTATGGTCTGAAACTTGTTTTCAATTAACTTGAGTGTGGGTTGATTATCACAGAACAACGTCACACTTTCCTTTGACAGCTTTGTAAAATGCAACTCGGATAGTGTTCTCTTGATACTAATTATTTCTCTCGCGCATTCACTACAAGAAATAAGCTCGCTTTCCTGGGTACTCTGTGCCACTATGCTTTGCTTCTTACACTTCCAAGATATCAAGCTATTACCCAAGTAAATTAAGCTTCCTGACGTTGATTTCCCTTTTGATCTGTCTGCAAAACTTGCATCTGAATATGCTTTGATCCTATCTTCTCCCTTCGAAAACATCAACTTATAGTTCTCGCTACAGCGGAGATAACGCAGGGTTCTCTTGGCATTCTGCATATCGAGGATCGTCGGGGAATTGAGGACCTCCGAACACCGATTTACTGCATAGGTGATATCGGGTCGGCTCCCATTGCTTAGGTAATTGAGGCTGCCTATTATGCTCCTATATTTAAGGTGATCTTCCTTCCCTAAATTTTCATTCTTATCATGCTTTTGTTGACTCTGACCTGATCCTTCTACCATAGGTGTACTCATGGGTTTACAGTCACTCATCTGGAACTTATTGAGTAGATCTTGGATGAATTGTCTCTGTGTGATACTATTTTTCCTTGATCTGTATCATACTTGATCTCCATGCCTAAATACTCTTTGATTACACCCAAATCCTTGATGTTGAACAAAGTATCTAAGGTTCCTTTAATCTTCTCAATGATGGCGTTGGATCTTCGCATGATAAGGATGTCATCAACATAAAATAACAAGATGTACTTATCCCTTTCTTCATTTGGATATGTGAAAATGCACGGTTCTGATCTGGTTACTAAAAATCCATTTTTAGTTAGCTTGTCCCGCATGGTCTCGTGCCAATTCCGGCCTGCCTGTTTAAGTCCGTAGATGGATTTCATAAGCTTAAGTCCATTACACTTAGGATATTTCAGGAATACCCCTTCTGGCACTTTTATATATATATCATGGTTAATTTGGCCGTTCAGATAAGCTCCTTTTACATCACACTGATGTATATAATAACCCTTTTGAACTGCGAGAGCAAAAAACATACGGATTATGGTCATGCTTGGTGTAGGTGAGTATGTGTTACTGTAATTCACTCCCTTCCTTTGCATAAATCCGTTAATCACCAGACGTGCTTTGTACTTTTTAATCTTGCCTTTACAATCTTTCTTTATACGAAACATCCATTTTGAGGATAATGGATTAGCATAATCAGAGATTTCTGATTCTATCCAAGAATCATGTTGTTCAAGGTTTACTAGTTCTTCTTTGATTGCCTCTAACCATTTTGGTCTACTTCTCCCGTGAATGGCCTCCGAATAATTCGAAGGTACACTTTCGCATTCTTGTACGTTTATACTTATTTTCGGGTTCAACTTTACTTGTCTACTACGTAGTCTGAAGTAGTTGTTCTGATCTTCCTCTTGTGACTTCTCTTCAACTGAGTCAGCTACATCATGATAGGATTCTACTTCTGATAGACTGGAACTGTCTGTGTCAGGTGCATCATTTAACGCTTCTCCGTTGTTCGATGCTTTTTCGTCCTCCGAAGAACTCGTGTCAGAATCGTCGACTCTCTTCGTCAGCGGATCCAGATCGTAGGCTTTGCCTATTCCGTCCTTCACTCTTTTGAGGAGATCGCTACCTCTGCGATTTTCATTTACCTGAACGTTCCGTGTTTCCACAGTCTTATCATCATCAATATTATATACAATGTATCCTCTTGTGGATGTTGAATACCCCAAAAAAATGCCCTGTTGTACTCTTGAGTCGAACTTGCTCTTTACTTTAATCTTCGGTTTCTTCAAGTAGGCTAAGCTCCCAAATTTTTTCATGGGCTTTACACTTGGGACTTCCTTATTTTCATACCATCGTGATATTGGTATCTCGAAATTTATGCTCTGATGTGGAGTTCTGTTCAGAATATAATTAGCGTATCTGATTGCGTAAGTCCAGAATTTTACAGGCAGATCTGCTTCGATAAGAATGGTTCTTGCTATCTCCAATAATGATCTGTTAAATCTCTCTGCAATGCCGTTCTGTTGAGGCTGATATGCAGACGAATGCTGAAACTTGATCCCCTTCTCTTTAATGAAATTTGTCACATCCTTGTTGATATAATCTGATCCTTGGTCCGAGAGTATACGTTTTATCTTCTGTCCACTGGACCTTTCTGCGTAAGCTGTGAATGACTTAATCTTCTCAAATACTGCGTCTTTGCTTTCTATGATGTCCACAAAGCTACGGCGAGTATAATCATCGATGAAGGTCAATACGTAAGCTTTCTTCCCATTCGATGTCTCCATAGGGCCGCATAGATCCGTGTATAAATATTCCAGAGGATGAGTTGATCTTAAACTTCTTGTGATCTTAAAGATTTTCTTGTGACTGATGTTGGTCATTTTACCCTTCTTGCAACTGTCGCAAAAAGTGTCCTTTCCCTCTTTTGGTATGGTGACATTTTCTAGACCTTTTAGACAACCTTTAGTCGGAATGATCTTCATTTTCTTCGGGGAGTTATGCCCCAGCCTGGCATGCCATAAGAGATACTTGTCATGTTTCGCTTCGTTGAAGTAGCACTTTGATCTAACTTCAGTAGGAAAACAATTTACTTCGTACAAGTTGTTTCTCCTTTCGCCTATCAGAAAGATATTCCCATATGTGTCTTTTACTACGTGCTTATCATTCCTAATATGTTGATCGCAACCTTTCGCATCGAGTGTTCCCGCAGATATCAAATTGATATTTCCTACTTCAAACTTACACTTCTGATACGTATAAGACAATATAATTGATATTGCTTTAATTTCCTATTATTATAAATGTGATTGTTATGAATGCAAAAGAGGAAATTGTTGCGATTATTGTGATCGTTGTGATTGTTTTAGAACTGTAATAAAAATGTTATTATTGCTCATGCAAAAGACGCAATTGTTGAGATTTTTGCTAATGATAATTTAATGATATTTTAATTATACTTGTCCACAGATGGACGGACAATGCGGGGTTATAAGACTTCTGATACTTGTATCAGAATTCTACAAAAAGAAAAAATTAGATCTTATTTTTATATACATCTCTTTGCTTTTACGCCTCTCAACTGATAAAGGATCAAATTGAAGCAATAAAAAGATTATTTGCTTATGAAGAAAACAGTTAAGTATTGTCAAGTTCCTGTTGGCCTATTATTAATAAACTAGTTGACCCGTGCGAATAATTCGCACCAAAAAAACCACCTTTGAGAAATAATAAACAAATCCAACAGCTGTCGTACGTTAGTTAAACATATTGTCAATAGCTGGCGCCTTTTCCATTTTTATAAAAAGGTTGACCCTTGCGAATAATTCGTATGGTATATTGAAATAATTCGCTATATTAGAATACTGGAATATTTACATGGTATATTGTAATAATTCGCATAATTCAGACACCGAATGGTAATGTAGAAATACATTACTGAACAGATTGCCTTCTACATTTTTATAAAAAGATTTTTAAATAAAGTTTTTTAGCGAAACCATCAATTTTAAAGAATTTGTTTATTTTTTTGTCATTAACGGTGAACGTAATCTTCAAAATGATATCTCAATCATTTGATTTTGATGAAGTATTAAGGGAACTAAACAAACAAACAAAAAAAAAACCTTTAAAAAATAATATATGAGAAATTGACAAATTTTTGTTTTTTTATTCTAATAAATCGTAATTTTTATTAAAATAAAAATTTTTTTTATGTGTTCTTATTAAATAAACGATGGAAAATCATTTTAAAATGCATTTTTATTCAAAAAAGGATATATTTGAATTACGACGCTGCAGTGTTTCGGTTTCGAAAAATAAGTCGCTTCTGTTAAAGCGTTTCTCCATTTTTATAAAAAGGTTTTTAAAATTAAGTTTTTTAACGAAAGCATTAACTTTAAACAATTTGTTTATTTTTCGTCAGTAGCGGGGAACGTAATCTTCAAAATGATGTCTCAATCATTGATTTTGATGAAGTATTAAGGGAGATATGGCATACCGACACAAAAACACCTTTGAGAAATAATATATAGTGATTATTAATAATTTTAGATGATACGAGGATTCAATAAGATTACGAATAAAAAGTTGAATCTTTATTTCAATGATTTTTCTACGTTTTGGAAATTAACAATTAGCAGAAATTAACAATTAGTAGAAAGAATGTCAATAATTTGCCTGAGAATCGGCGCCGCTAATGTCAACTTATAATAAATTGCGAACTCATTCAAGGAATTTCCCCTATTGTCAGTGTTATTTCCTTTTCCCAAATTAATGTTTCGTTTTTTCTGGTTCCTTGTTCCTTGTTTTATGCCCTCTCAGTTATCATAGAGAAAAGCTGCAAATGTCAACAATTGATGAAGAAAGACTGTTTACTCTCTGCAACCATATCAAATTATTAATTCTATAACTAATAAAATAATTAATACTTTGGCATTTTCCAAAAAAAGGGAGAGACCATATTTTCAAATAAAATCCCAAAACAGCTGTTTCTCGCTATATTGGTTGTTTCTTGCTATCAGTTGAGAGTATTCATTATAAACACACCAGGTCTCAATACAGAGGTGAATATAAGTGAAAGCAGGAATGGGAATGGCACCTCCAGAAAACTAAAGGAAAAAGAAAATACATTATTAAAATAAAGTAAAGGAAATTTTTGTGCTGCCCTCGGGAGTGGGGGGACCATCATCATCTCCATAGAATGCTACAGCTATGGAGTGAGCGTAAACTAGTGCATTGCTCATCAAAGGCTTGCTGCTTGGTCTGAATCCAGACATTTGTTCTATTAACAAGTGCTTCAAAGCTCGGGGTGGGGAGGGAGGCGATGCGAAGTTTGGAATGAGGATTCGGTTAGAAATTCACATCGAAGCTTCCTGAAAGTATACAAGTAATTGATAATCTTGATCTTTTAATCTAAACGAGTTCTATTTCTTGAATTGAGAATTCAAAGAATTGACATTTGAGTTTTTGCTACATATTATTAGTAATTCGAAATTGTAATTCAATAAAACAATGTTCGAAAATAATTAACAAATCAAAAAGTACGTATCATTCCACACATAAATAGATAAAGATTCAAAAAAGTGAAAATTAAAATTTTTACTATTTAGGGAAATAGGGTACTCAACGCTGTAAATACAAGATCTTGATTTGCAACCATTAGTACTTATAAAAACAAATATAATTTATAACAGATATCAATAATCTGCTGTATTATTGTTATATATTATCTGTTACTTTATCAGTATATTATATTTAAAGTACTGAGGTGGAACAAAAAGACGAGTTAAAATAAGTCGTCTTAAAATTCATTAATTTGAATTACCGGTACTTCCTTGATCTATAGAATTCTATGACTCATTTTATAGGGACATGTATATGGGATATTATCGTTTCGAATGGTTTTCGTTTCATGCACTGCTTCAGTAAATTATTTTTCTATTGTACAGTTTCAAAAAGTTAGGATCTGACAAATAAGGCAAATTGAATCATTTTATTCAACAGTTTACCAATATTTATACATCTTTTCGTATTGCATGTAATTGAATTTATACTTTAAAAAGATTAAAAAAAATAATTAAGAACAGATAAGTAAGAACAGATTAGTCAATTATAAATTCCAGAATATTTATATGGTTAAAAAGCATGTAAAAATTTGTGGAAATCAGCATTGTATTATCTACTTTCAGAAATTTTCCTACACTGAGTAAAATTGGGGAGGGGCGGACTTTATATTCTGCGTAATGAATAGAATGATCTCTACCTTATAGGCACACATACCTCGAGAAAAAATTAAAAATATTAAATGGATGAAACGAAGTTGATAGTTATTATCCATTTTAAGCTCTTTGGATCTCAGTTAGAAATTAATAATCAATAAATAGAGGGGTTTCTTTACAGGAAAATTGAAAAATATAAAATGGATGAAACAAAGTTGATAGTTATTATCCATTTTAAGCTCTTTGGATCTCAGTTAGAAATTAATCCTCAATAAATAGAGGAATCAATGATTACGAAAATAGAGGGTGCCGGGAGGATTAGCACATGTATTGGCTAGATTGAAAAATCTGGTACAAGCCAATAGAAAGGTTCTTAATGATACAGTGCTGATGGGCGTCTTACTGCTAACGTTAGGTTGCTGCCAGCAAGAACCAGTAAAATTGCTCTGCAAAACACCCGTTTATATAGCGTTTTTCCTTCCATGTATATTTAATTTTTAACTACTAACCTTTAAAGTCTTTCACCAATCGGCTTATAATGATCCACGGATACTGGCTTATCCCGACGCACATAACTACTAGTTGTAATTCTAATAGTTGTACTTTTGTGGATAATGTTCTTCCACCATTTCGAATTTCCTTTTGATTTTGAAAAAAAATTGTACTCGGTAAAACGTGTGAACAAGTTCTTGCTGCAGACATGTGAAGTTGTTTCCGGTTTCTTTAGGCTGTTGGTATGACCTATGCGAATTTGGCTGTTCAAGCTTATCTTTTCCTCATATGAAACTTCAGTATCTGAAAATGAAAAAAAATGGTTAATCTATATATATAAAAATGAATGTATCTTTCTTTCTTTGTCCTTTATAGACTCCTAGGCCCTTTGACCTATCTGGACCCTGCGGAAAAGATAGGCTACCTTAAAACCCGGACCCCCCCCCCAAGGGGTTGAAAAGGGGTAAAACCCCTGAAAAACCCAATATCCACCTGGTGGTGAAAATGAGAACTACGCAAATATTGTGTAAAGTGAAAAATTCACTCTTATGAGGGGCAGGAACATCACACTTGGGTGGGAGGAAGCCAACACAAAGGCTGAAGTGTCCCACTCCCGACCGGGACTTTATATTTAGAGCCCCTTCTCGGACCCCCCAAGTCAATTGCAAATAAGGAAAAATTCGCTCTCCTATGGGGGGCAGGGACACCACACTTGGGTGGGAGGAAGGCAACACAAAGGCTGAAGTATCCCACTCCCGACCGACACCGGTACCTTATATTTAGGGCCCCTTCTCGGACCCCCCCAAGTCAATTGCAAATAAGGAAAAATTCGCTTTCCTATGGGGGGCAGGGACACCACACTTGGGTGGGGGGGGATGCGACACAAGGGCATAAGTGTCCCACCCCCGATCGACACCGGGACCTTATATTTACGGCCCCTTCTCACGGAGCCCTTTCTTTCTTTGAGTGGCATTGCAACGCACGCCGGGTACAGCTAGTTGATTAATAATAGCTAAGAAAAAGCATACAGTTACAATATGAGGTTGGAATAAAATGTACGTTTAATATACATATGTATATATATATATGAATGTTTGATATCTGTTTAATATTAAACTGTGATCAACTCGGAAGGTTAAGGTACTGTAATCATTATTTATTTAATCCAGGATTCACAGAGATTAGTGATAGTTATTATGAGGAACATGACTTTATTCTATATTAATAAGAATAAACTAAGCCACCAAGTATTGGTGGATGGTATTGGCTACGCTGAATCTCTCAGGAATAGTAAGAACTCAATTTTGTTGTACTAAGAACTGAGACGTTTTTATTATTGCAAATTGAGCATGCTTATTTTCTTTGAACTTTTAGTTAATTTAGATGAATGGTCAATATACTCTATTCTATTAAGTTACTATGTTTTATTTATTTCTCTTCCCGTTTTCCTGCAATCACAAACAATAAAATATTACATTTAAATTATTGTCAAACGTTTTACATTCTGCAAGTCTGTATATACTTGTTTTATTAAAAAACATTTTCAGTTTCTATGTAAAAAACATCTTAAAGAATAATAAAATCAAGAAGTGAAAACAGAAGACATATGAAGACTTAAAAAAAATTTAATTCATTTTTAGATCAACATTACAATTAATTTATTAGTAATCCCATGTTACAGTTAACATAGGGAACCGCTTTAGCTTTTGTGTTGTCTATATGTCACACTGTATGTCACATTCTGTAGCGGTCAAATGGTTAGAGATATTAAAATGAAACCTTTACCATTGTGTTCAGCATCCATAAGTAGGTAACAATGTAAAAAAATCAGACCTGTAGAACCCCCCTCTGACTCCCAAAATTTACGTTTTCCATAGCAGTGTTAGTAACAATGATAACAATTTACTCAGTAATAATATTGATACTTCATAAATAACAATACTCACAATTGCCAACAGGACGTCATTGTTAATATTTACAAATGTATTGTTTCATAATATATCCAAATGATGCACTAAGCATTGTATTAGCGGCCCCTAGGTTATAGCTTGCCTGTAAAACATAAAGAAACGGTCTTGCATTTTTATGCTCTTGCTTTTAATTATTTTGTTTATACAATTGTGCATATTATGGGACCGCTTTGATTTTAACGCTGTCTAAAAGCATTAGTTTCTCGTTTTGTTTTATTAAATGCTGATGCTAATGCTGTAGGGGAGACCAGGGTCAGTTGGCATAAGGGGCTAGTTAGCTCACAGCTTCTATTTCCTGCCATCGTGTAGCTAGAGCGCTGACATCTTGATAGTGGGAAGTGTATGTAAAGAATCACCATTCACTGTGACTTTAGTTTGCTTGGAAGTGTCACGAAGCAGCGACCCCTGTTTTATCGTTTTTGTGACTGATGAGTAAAGTTTCTAATCGTAAATTTTTTTGTTCTGGTGAGCATGTAGACCGAATTGAGGTGCTGCTGATGGCGGTTTTCGAAAGATTTTATAAATGTGGTTCCATGAATGTATCATAATCTTTCGTTTCTGATGTTTGGAATTGTGTGGTATGCATCTTGTTTTGGAAATCCCTTTGGGGCTAGTTGGCATAGCTATGACAAATGGTTAAAAAGGAGAAAAACTGGAGATGGCCAGACGAGGAAGACTCAATTTGGTACGAACAAACTAAATTCTGCGAAAATTGAACCACCTGTTCAAATGAGCGAGCGCCCAACCCCTATATTCCTGTTTGATATGAAACAACAACTATAGGTAGCTAAGAATTCATTGTTTGTTCATATATTCAATTTAATTTATCATACAGTTGTTTTTTTGTTCAAGTTTTATTAAAATAAAATTTTGGATGAAATAAAATTTTTTATTTAATAAAATTTTTTTTCTCGAAAATTGCTGTGTTCTGCTCAAGTATCCCTATCCATATCACGTTACGCCAACTCACCCCTAGGGGTATGCCAACTAACCCCGCATCCGGGGTTAGTTGGCATAGTTGCAAGCTTTTAGGAAAAGTGATTTGGGGGTTACTCAAACACGGATTTAATAATTGGGTTCTACATAATTTTGTAGTCAAAAAGTTAAGCTATCCGCCGCATTCACCAGAATCCCTCCAATTATTGCTTAAAAACATAGAAAAATCAAAATTAAAATCTATGCCAACTAGCCCCGGTCTTCCCTAATGATGTGGTTTCCTATTAAGATAGGGTATAAACTATATACGTTTTATACAAAGTAAAGTTGATAGTTTATTTATTTAGGTATGATTAAAACTTTCATTCCTTTTTATATATCAGTATAATTACAAATCTCATGCATAAATAATATTATGTCTAAATATTATATATATATATATATATATATAATTATTGATAAAAATATTTATTTATATATATATATATATCTATAAATTCATAAATAATATTTTCATATGTAAATTCCTGCATTTCTATTCTTGGCTTCACTTCAAAGTAAGAATAATATTTTTTTATTAATACTAGTATACAAAAATTCAACACCTTTAAAATAATGGAACTAAATATGAATAATGAAAAGAAAAAATTCTTTATTCCTTATCGTAATAAGAGTAGTATAAAATTACAAAAAATTTGTAAAAGTTTTAACGTTGATATTGGGTTCTATTATAACAATAAAATAATAAATATTATATGTAGTAAAATAAATATTAGTGACAAAGAAGGTGAAATGG
>JAFIDM010001028.1:64919442-64943576 GCA_023159025.1 Thereuonema tuberculata
CTCATAGATGGCCACATGGAATATGAATAAGAGACCTGTGTAAATTAGGCTGCTACTTTATTTTTATAAAAACATATGAATTGAAACACTAAAATTAAGTTAAATAATGATATTTTTGAAACTTTTAAAAAAAAAAAATGTTTAATAAAATTAAAATTCTCTGCTGATCAAGACATTAAATATATTATTCAATAAATATATAAATATATTTTTTACTCAAAAAGAAACAATATTAAAAACCTAATCTCTACAATTTTAACTTAGCTAATTCTATGTTCGAAAACTAATTCCAAATTAATTAAAATTACAATTTTTAAGAATTACAATTAAGAATTCCAGAGAAATAAAAAATATTCTAATAATAAATAATATTATTTTCTCAATTTCAGAAATTTACAATAAATAAGTTTCTCATCACTAATATACATAAATATTAATAGAAACATAACTAAATTCCTTTAAATAAATTCAATATGTAAGAATATCTCCAAGGTCTCCTCCCCACTTCCTTCTGACTTCCAAAATAAACCACTTACAGATTTGCAAAATACTTTAGATTTTATTTTTGAAGTCTACATGAAACTTAGTGGTAATTTTTTTTTTTAATTATGCAAATTTAATTATATTGTGATGAATATAAAAGAAAAGAAAGACAAAAAAAAAGAAAAAGAATGAAAAAGGAGAGAGATGACACGTGTCATCTCTCCCCTTTTTAGGTGTGTCATCTCTCCCCCAAGTAATGGGACAGATGACACACACCGCCATTTCCACCAAATGGGACCCAAGACGCTAGTGACCGGTACATAACCTTGCGTACTCTATTTACATGTTTACACAGTGAATTAGAGCGAAAGATTCCTTAAAAAAGGGCTGTTAACTAAACAAATTCGCAAAGTCAACAAAAATTCGAGCACAAACCTGGCTATATCATTGAAAAAAAACTCAATAATATCTCACATATCAATTCAGCACAAACACTCTACACACATTAAAGCTCAGATTGGCCTCGAGTTTTGGTCATGTGATGCGATGCGGTCTACTGCAAATCCTTCTTGAAGTTACATTACATGTGTCATCTCTCCCAACAACTATAATTTGTTACAATATGTTAATATGAATATCACGTCTTCCTCAATTTATTTGTTTTCGTAACGTTTGTTATTATTTGTTGCTTGAAAAAGAAGAGAAGTTTTATCTCTTCGAAAATTAGCTTATTTGATAAATATATTGTTTTTTACATTTATTTTAATTTTATGTGGTGATGTTCAAGATTAATCATCATTCATCATTCAGCCTTCATCATTCAGCCACTGCTAGACGAAGGCCTCTCCCATACATCTCCATCTTTTACGGTCACCAGCTTCACTTCTCCATCTCATCCTTCCATCTTCCCTTTGGTCTTCCTCTTTTCCTTTGACCTGTGGAGGGTTTACAAAACGTGGATAGGCTCGTCCAGTTTTCCCTAGTCTTTCTGGCCAGGTGTCCTGCCCACCTCCACTTTGACTTCTTTAGACATATAAGTGCGTCCTGTATCTTAGTTTGTTGTCTGATCCATGTGTTTTTCTTCCTGTCTGTCAATGTTATATTTAACATGTTTCTTTCCATTCGTCTCTGAGAAACCTTAATCTTATTTTCTTGGTTTTTAATTGTTGTCCATGTTTTCACGGCATATGTTAACACAGGTAGGATACACTGGTTGTAGGCTTGTCTTTTTAGGCTTACAGGTATGTCTGCTTTAAAAATATATCCCATTTTCTTGAAAGCCACCCATGAAAGTTGAATTCTTCTTTTGATTTCCGTTTCCATCCCTCCATTAATCTGCAGTATTTGTCCTAGGTAATGAAATGTTTCTACAATTTCGATATCTTGATTTTTCCAACTGAATATTCCTTGGTTCCACAAATTTGTTAAACATTAACTTGGTTTTTTCTTTATTAATTTTTAATCCTATGATTTTGCTTTCTTGGTTTATAAGTATTAACATTTTCTCAAGCTGCTGGGGATCTCTTGATATAATTACTATGTGATCTGCATATCTTAGATGGGAAATCTTCTTTTGATTTATTTTAATATCTTCCCTTTTCCAGTTTAATCTATTGAAAATCAGATCAAGAGCAGCAGCAAACAACTTTGGGAAAAGGGAGTCGCCTTGTCTGATTCCCTTTTCTAGGTGTATGGTTCCGCTAATTTCATTTAGAGTAAAAGTTGTTCCGGCCTTGTTGTAAATATTTTGGATCAAATCAATGTATGTCTCTCTATTTCTAGTTTGGACAAGCATTCCACTATTGCCTCGGTTTTGATGGAATCAAGGGCTTTTTCATAGTCAATAAAAGCCAAGCAGAGAGATTTTTGGAATTCCGTTCGTTTTTCTATAATTTGTCTTAATGTATGTATATGGTCTATTGTATTGTATCCCTTCCGGAATCCCGCTTGTTCTATTGGTTGGCCATTGTCTAATGTAGGGGTAAGTCTGATGGTAATTATTTTGGTAAAAATCTTGTATAAGTCGGAAAGTAGACATATTGGTCTATAATTTTTTATTTCTTCCTTTTGTCCTTTCTTAAAGATCAGTATTAGTTTGGCATTATTCCAATTCTCTGGGATTCTTCGTTCTCTCAAACATAGATTGTATAGAGAGGCCAAAATTTCCATTAGTTTATCTCCTCCCATTTTTATTGTTTCTATTTCTATTTGGTGCTCTCCGGGACTTTTTCCATTTTTCATATCTCTTAGAGGTGTTTTGATTTCTGATATTGTGATCATTGGTACTTCTTCTTGATAGTCCGAATCCTTCTGAGTCTTGATTATTTTCGTATCATCTTGTACCCTTCTTGCTATTTTCTTTGTATTCCTGGTTATTGTTGCATCTTTTTCAGCTATGGCTATTATTTCATTTGTACCTCCAGCGAGACCTCTTTTAAGAATCTTCATGCTTGAATTATTGTCAATAGTTTTCCCGATAATATTTGTATTATAAGTTCTTATTTCATTCCTTATATTTTTTCTGATAGTTTTACAAAGTTCAGTATATGCTATCCTGGAGCTGTCATTTATATCTTTCTTAAACTCTCTTCTTTTCTTTAGTAGATCTAAGGTATTTTGAGATAATTTATTTGTCTTCGTTCGTTTTTCATTTTTTCTGACTTCTTTTTTTGCCTTCGACAGTGTATCTGTTACATGTTTATTTAGCCCTTCTATATCATCTGTGGGTGTTTCCATGATTGTTTTGTTTATTTTAAATTCAAGTTTTGCTCTGTTGAGTACTCTGCATGAGGGTATTTTCTTCTTTTTTAAGTCTTTCCCAGTGAGTGTTTATCACCACTCTTGATCTTACCAGTCTACGGTCGCTGTCTATATTAAATCTATTTAATACTGTGATGTCTTTAATTATATGTTTTTTTATTACTCAATATGTAATCAATTTAATTTTTTGTTTTTCCGACGGGACTTCTCCAAGTCCATTTAGACTTTGATTTTTTCCTGAGAAAAGTGTTCATGATGTGTAAGTTGTAGTGGCTGGCAAAGTCTAAAAGCAATTCTCCTCTGTTCTGTTGACCTAAACCAAATCTTTCTGCTGAATCATGATAGTAATCTCCTTCTCCTACTGTAGCAGTGAAGTCTCCAATAATCATAACGAATTCTTCCGTATTGCTTGACAAAGTTCCTCCAAGGTCTTCATAGAATGATTCTATTTCTTCTTCTGATTACTGGGATGTTGGTGCATAAATTTGGATAAGTTTGATTTTGTATTTTTCGTATAGTTTTATTGTCAATTCTGCTATTCTGTTACTGATTTGTCTAAAATTTGATGTTCTATTTGATGTTCAAGATTAATAGTAATAGAATTTCTAGAAGAGGAGAACTTAAAAAGATGTATGATATGTACAAATATAATATGATTTTAAAACATCAGAGACATCTTACGAAGTTAGCAAATTAGGTGGAACACGAAAACTTTCTAAAGAAATGTATTTTAAAAGAAATCACTCCTAATCCTCTTCAAATTAAGAATCCAGTGTTAATTACAACTCTCAATACAGGAGATATTAAAAAGGAAACTGAAAGAAAATTAGTGGAAGATCAACTATATGGAATTAGGGAATATATTAAAAATCTGAAAGAAGAAGAAAGAATAAACAAAATTTAGAAAAGAAGACTAAATAAAGAAGATTATACAATTGTTATGGAGTGGAACCACAAAAAATACATGGGTATAAGCCTAAAGCAAAAGAAAGAAAGATAAAAAAATTTGGTAATAAAGAAAATTATAAAGAAGAAAATAATTATATAATAAACCTTAGTAAAAGGAAATTCAGTCACAAAGAAAGGGAACTTTTAACAAAGGTTTAGATTTTATAGTGGAAAAAGAAGTAAACCTTGATATAAAGACTTTAGCTAAATTAAATAAAATATCAGGAAATTTAGGAGATAATGAAAAAGAAATCAATAAATTTAAGAAAGATTGTAAAGATCCTATCAGCAATAATAAAAAGGAATAAATTGAAATATTAAAAGACATCGGAAGAGATAAAGAAATATACATTTCAAAATCAGTCAAGAGTAACCATTTAGTTATCATTGATAGATGTGAATACATAAGTAAATTGGATGATATAATAAACGATAAAGAACATTACGCTGAAATAAATACAAATCCAACATTTCAATTATATGATAAAATAAAAAAGTAGTAAAGAATTTGAAGGACAAAAATTCGATAGATTTCAAACAAGAGCAGGAAATTTTGAAAGAGGCGTGCAAAACGCCAACATTGGAAGGACGTATAAAAACGCACAATGATGGGAATCCCCTAAGACCTATAATAAACACTTACGAATGCCCTATTCAAAATATAGCCAGGTTTGTCAACAGCATCATAAAAAACTTTAAACTCCCTAGAGAAGAAATAATAATAATTGAAAATTGAACACATGTTTCACAACAACAGAAAATTTCATTTATACTCACTAGAGATAGAAAACATGTACACTAACATGCCTGTGGATGAAATCTTGAATATACTGGAGGATTTGGCATTCAAAAACAAAGAATTGTTATTGAAACATCAATTGGACAATAAATAATTAATTGAATTAGTGGAATTGATCACGCAAAATTATTACTTTAAACAAAAAGTTAAAACGTTAAAGGCCTATGCCACGACAGGCCTATGCAGGCCCAAGGGCTCGCGGGAGGTAAGGCTCCGGCGTTTCTTGACCAACGAGACTAAAGGTTATCTCGTTTTAAATTTGCAGACGGCTTACTAAATGACGCAATGTATCCTTCCGCTAGAAGGAACACAAGATGTCAGTATCAATATTTCGCTTTTAAAACGGAATTCAAGATTGTTGTGTTAAAACAATTTTAGAGGAAAAAAATGTATAAATTTCGTCCTAATTTTTTTAAAATATCTAGATTTTAAGAATAAAAATTCATAAAAATGAAGCTTTTATTTAAAATATCAAATTTTAAACAGAAACTTAGAAATAAAATTACGGTTTTGTCATTAAGGCAGATTATTTTTTTTTTATTTTTTTTTATTAGTTCCTAATATTTCTGTTGTGTCGTTCATTATTTGTACAGATACATAACACACACACACACATATTATAAATATATATTGGCAAAGAAATATTTATATAAAAAACTTTTGAATATATTACTTTAGAGAAATCACATTACAATTATTTACAAAGACATATTACACACACACACACACACACACACACACACACACACACACACAATATCTATTTATAAATTCATATATCATTCTCAGAATCCATCTAAATTTTTTTTCGTTCAGGAATTTCGAAATTTGGAGTATTTCTACAAACTTTAATCTAAAAGATTCATTCTCCATTACTTTTATGATCTATGATAAATGATTTTAATATTTGTATTCTACATTATATCAAAAATGAATTTTGTAGATACCTATTATCATATACAAAATTATTATTATATATATAAGGTCAACAGCAATCTATTAAATCCATTAGAAAAGAAAATATTTTTTTTACCCTTGTATAATAGATATTAACCTTTTTAATTCCTTGTATAATAGATAATCTTTTTTTTGTTAACTTTAGTCTCCATTTCTGAAATGACTAGTTGATATTCATTGACAATCATACATTTTTTCTTAAGTACACATGGGTGGGAATATAGAGTGAATGTTGATATTCAGTGAGTCATTATTTTATTGTTTTCATGAATGGGGTGAGTGGGGAAATGTGTTATTGGTATTTATTGAAAATGATAATTTTGTTTTTGTAAATTCACAGCATTTTGAAATTAACATCAGTAAAATAATATGATAATTTTTTATTTTTGCAAGTTGTCATCAATGGGGATATGAAATAAACTTTAGATGTACTGTAGAGATGGAAGCTTTTTTTTTTTTTTGTAGTAAGTTGATTCAGTGAAATAAAAAATAAATAAATAAAAATACATCTTGTTGATAATTATATACATAAGGTCTACCACAATATATTATATTCATTAGAAATGAAAATATCTTAATTTTTTCTTGAATAATAAATATTAACTTTTCCTCTTTTAAAGTTCACTCCTCGATTTTATAATTTTGAAATGAACTGCATATTTTTATTTTTTTTAAGTTCACATGAGTGGGGATATGAAATGAACTGTTGATATTCAGTAAAAAATATTGTTTTTTTTTATTTTTGTAAGTTCATATCAGTGAGGATATAAAATGAACATCAGTAAATATTCATTAGCATATACAATGGAAGCTGGCTATTCGAACACAATTCGTACCAGGAAGCTGTTCGAATTGCGATTTGTACAAATGTTGAATCAATTTTTCCATTGGAAATTATGTAAATTGGATTAAACCTTTCCAGACCCCGAGATGATGCTTATTTAAACCTCTATAATAATATTTAATGCAAAATATCATGCAAATTGAGTGGCCAGGTCTGACGAGACCGAATTCTACTTTCAATAAGAAAGAACACGAGTTTAGTTTTTTTTTTTTTTTTCAGTTCAATTGTCGTTCTCACCTGCTTTCTGTTTTAGGCTTGGTTGAATAACTAATCTTTTTTGGTCACTTGATTAAACTTATTTTCGATAAAAATATTTAATATTTAAAAACAACCAAGAATAGCAATGAAATAACAGAACGTTTTACATTCACTAAAAATGCTTGGCGAACGAGTCAATATGAAACTCGGAATCCGTCCGATTTCCGAGTCGAATTTTATTCGAAAAAGTTAAAAGAATGCGGAGTTGTAAGAGTATAGAGGAGAACAAATGGCGGGGTTCCACTGTATTTGGTCTTTTCTCTCGTGGCAGATCCGTCAAAAATCCTGTATATGCGGAAAACTATCGTTAGCCGCCATCTTGTTTGTTTTGATTTTACTGCAGTTTGATTGGCGGAGAATACAAATATTATTACAAATATTATTGCCTAACGAGAAGGCAGATTGTTTTGAATTCTTTTAGAAAAATGAAATTTCATATTTAGAACGTTTTATTTCGATCTGACAATACTTTGCTAAGCCGGCAAGTTGGACCTATTTTCTTTAGCGGCAAAATACAATCCTGTTTTCCCTGCAAGTTGAATGTGAGATGGACCGTAGGTTGAGGTCGCCTTTAACTCCAGGGAAGGAAACCCGGTACCCATTCTACAGAGGGCTGGGTAGGTCCTAATACCCGTTTGGAGGAAACTGGAACGTGGAAAAATTTCCGCCCTCCGCTGAGGCCGGGAATCGAACCCGTTACATCCAACCCGCAGCCATGCGCCCTTACCCACTCGGCTACCGGGCCCACTCTTACTTTAAACACAGAGAATAAATGTTCAAACAAATAAAAGGATTTCCCATGGGTTCACCGTTATCTGGTACTTTATGTAACATGCACACGAACTATTTTGAATGTAAATTTCCAAGTGAATTTAAATATAATTTAAAGTATTTTCGTTGTGCTGATGATATTTTAGTGATTTGATTTGGAACTAATAGACAGTTCGATAATTTCTTCAAAGATATCAACAAGAGAAATAAAGAAATCAAATTTAAAATGGAGAAGGAAGTGAAAAAATGAAATAAATTTCCTTGACCTATGTTTAGTTAATAAAGATAATAGAATAATTTGGAAACCTTACAGGAAGAAATTCAAAAGCGACCACATGCTTAATTTTGCATCAGGACATAGTATTTGTATAGAAAAAAATATTGTTGAAAACTATTTAAGAAAAATCGACAAATCTTCAAGTAATGAGGAGGATTATCAGAAAGAAATTGATAATATGAAAATAATTCTGAAGAAAAATGGATAAACATAAATTTTATTAATACTAGTATACAAAAATTCAACACCTTTAAAATAATAGAACTAAATATGAATAATGAAAAGAAAAAATTTTTTTTCCTTATCTTAATAAGAATAGTATAAAATTACAAAAAAATTTGTAAAAGTTTTAGCGTTGATATTGGGTTCTATAATAACTATAAAATAATAAATATTATATGTAGTAAAATAAATATTAGTGACAAAGAAGGTGAAATGGGAGCCATATACAAAATAGAATGCATGAATTGTGATGCGTTCTATCTAGAAGAAACTAAAAGGACTATTAAGGAAAGAGCTTCAGAACATATTTATTATATAAAAAATAAATTAAAAGATAAGTCGGAGTTCGCTGAACATTGTGTACAAAAAACTTCCAGTGTCAATACTGAAGTCAAAATTTTGTGCATCGAAAAAGACTGTAAAATAAGGAAAACTTTAGAAAGCTTAGAAATTAGAAATACCAGAAACAAGAATATTAACAGAGATGAAGGTATAGAGATAAATAAATTTATAGTTGAGATGGCTAAGGAATTAATAAATGTATCTTCAAGTTGCAATAATACTGTAAAAAATTGAAGAATTAGAATGTTAACGGATTATAAGTAAGGTAAAGTTGGAGAGACTTACACACAATTCGAATTTTTCACGTAAAATATTAAAAACCTTATTTTTTAAATGTTTGAAAGCTTTAAACTGTTGATTTATCCTTTGCCTTCATATTTACGTTATTTTTTTATGTTTTTAATGCTGTTTTTTATTTTGAGAATTTTAAAAACTTTTTGACATTGAGTCATCTCTCCCATACTCATAGATGGCCACATGGAATATGAATAAGAGACCTGTGTAAATTAAGCTGCTACTTTATTTTTATGTTAACGTATTATAAGTAATTGTTGTTACAATATGTTAATATGAATGTCACGTCTTCGTCAATTTATTTGTTTTCGTAACGTTTGTTATTATTTGTTGCTGGAAAAAGAAGAGTGAAGGCAATTGGAGAGAAAAGAGTAAACCAGAGTTGATATTGAGAAGTGAGAGAAATTTAAAAATAAGTAAGTGAATAAATAAATTTTTAATAAATGTACAAAAAAAAATAAACAAAAACTTAAAAAAGATAAATAATGCAAAAGAAATGTCACCTTTAAATTAAGCATTTTCTCTTTGATTTTAATGAAACATAGGGATTAAATTCTCCGTCTCACTTTTAACCAAAGCATCCCCCACGCAATTAAAAACATGTCACTAAGGATTTCCACTGCCTAAATCTTCACTGCCCCTAACCCTTAATTATATCAATGTGTTCGCCGTATCTCTTGGAAGAAAGCCATGGAGAAAGTAAAAGTAGAAAATTTCATATAAATCGCATCATCTGAAGAAGCCTCAACGAACTGAGCCGAAATTTTGGGTTAAAACTCACCGGGAATAGGAAAATCTTTTACAGAAGAGTATATCCTATTCTATACAAATTAAACTTTAAAAGAAATTTTCAAAGAAAAGCCTCATTCATCTCTTTTTCTTAACATTAATATACACTATTAAACAATATTTCAATCGTATCTCTTCAAGTGTATTGAGAGAATAGGACCTTTTACATTGCTTAATTAACAAATATAACATAGCCTACATCAGGTTTACATTATTAAAGCAAAAATTATTATGTTTGTTGATCAAACAATGAAATCTTCCAAAAAGAAATACAAATGGACATATTGATACAATAGTTAAAGATGATAAAAAGATTATCAAAACTGGAAGTAAACTTGACCGCATATGTATGAACTTTGAATCGCAGCTGTTGCCAATAACACGTTCTCAGTTCACACTGATTATTTATAGACCGATGTGGGCTGCTTTCCTGGTGTCAAATCAGATTGTTTTCTCTTTGCAAAAAAATTAACCCTATCCAATTATGCTGACATTTGGATACTTTTACAATAAAAAAATAAAAATTTTACAATAATAAAAAAACCCGAAATGTTCCAATTAAAACCGTACTCTTTTGTTAATGCATTGCATGTTCAATGCTTTTCTTCAAATATTTTCAAGCAAAACGTTCCAGCAAAAAGTGTCCTCTAGCGAACGATTTTGTACAATTTTTTTTTTTTTTTTGGCAGAATCGTTGAGCGCATCCTTTGAATAGTATGTGTACAACTTTTGGTGTCTCTCTCCGACTATTGGTTGCAGCTACAGGATGCTCTAAATAGGCCAACGTTAATCATAACCACCTTGTAAACAAAAGTCAAACAGGGTGGATCGTCATCCAAAGAACAGGCCAATCATGGGCAGTTTCTTAGCTCCGTAAAGTATGGACATTCCCATTACTGCAAAATACGGGAACTCCTTCCACTGAAATAAGGCGAACGCGCATTCGCCAAGGATGCGCGGACACCGGCGGCTTCAACGGACTCCAGCGAAACTTTGTTACATCAAAAGCCGGAAACATTACGTTGTTTACCGTAAGTTATATATTGCTGTTTTACAAGAAATACATAAAATTTACGACATCACGATCAAAAATAATAACTCTAGATTTCATTAAACACTACAAGAAAGCAGTCAAAGTTATATATTGAAAAAACCCTTTTATATACATTTGTATCCCATATTCTCCTAAATTCTTAAAGAAATGCATATACAACTGATTTAGGAAAAATCTATCAATACAATCAAGCGTATCTTTTCTTATAAAAAAGAAAAAGAAGACAACAAGTAATTAAGCAAAGTAGTTATTATAAGACCCAAAGATCACTACACAAGCGAATAAAAGAACATATCACAGAAAGACGATTAATCTTTCAGAGAAAGAAGATTAATCTTATTTAACCACAACACACCTTGGATACGGACAATCCATTAATTCCAGCAAGATCAGAAAATAACAACAAAGAAAAAACACCTTCAGTTGGAGAGTTGTCTATATTTTACAAAATGAAGATTGATGTAACAAATGCATTTTAATTCAAGCAATAAGCAATTATGAATTAGTAAAGAATAAAAGAAACTATCACAATGGAAGAAAAAGATGGAACAAGGAAGAACATAGAAAAACATGAAATAAAATGATTAATATGGATGGCATAGATTTTTTTTTATTGTCTCTGCAGTCCTCCCTCTAGCGATGTTCGTTTGATGCACATACCTGAATATTTGATTGGATCTTTGTTGAAAAGGTGCATGATGGTAACGCCTGGCAACGTTGAGCTGATATCATCACTTAATGAATTCCATATGACGTCTACAGTAGGTGATCCATGGTGAATTTCATAAATTGATGGAACTTTTCTCATAACTAATTGTAAACAAGAAGGCTTATAATATCACTAGCGAAATATCACTGTTGCTTTTTTATAGTTTATGTGTGTTATACAGTATACAGCTAATTTTTATAATTATGTGTGTCGTCTGAAGCAGTTATCAATAAAACGTAAGTAACTTTCATAGAGTTCTCTTCATTCGGCATCTTAGGATAGGTATCTCTTTAAAATTGAAAGACTTGTAACATAAAATCAAGTTCAAATTCATATAATAAATAGTAGAAAAAAGTTTATATAATGAACTCGAAAAG
This sequence comes from Thereuonema tuberculata, assembly GCA_023159025.1. Lineage (NCBI taxonomy): Eukaryota > Metazoa > Arthropoda > Chilopoda > Scutigeromorpha > Scutigeridae > Thereuonema > Thereuonema tuberculata. Next base: position 64,931,327 of record JAFIDM010001028.1, read on the forward strand.
TTAATTCGATCAATATTCACTTTTTAGAAAAAGAACATATAGAAAAAAAAAACATGTAAATAAACTTGGGTTTTTACTTAGCTTCGGTCGTGGGCATGTCGGAAGCATAGAATTGTAAATATTTGGTTAAGTCGCTGTCTAAATACAGACTTGTGTTCTATTTATAAGAAGTGTGGCTTTTGGAATTTCTACAATCTACATTACTAAAATCTTTTATTTCTCTGTATATCTGTCTTTCTGTCTGGTGCAATTTTCTGTGAGAATAGAAAATAGAAATAATTTTTACAATGAAACATTCACGACAGAAATCGAACCTGCAACCTTCTGATCCGAAGTCAGACGTCTTATCCATTAGGCCAAGGTGACTACTCCTCACTTTATATTGTTTTTTGACTTATGTGTCCTTTCTCTTCCCCCAATCAATAATGAATGAATTCAACCTTTTTTTTTTAATCTCAAGATTTTTTATTTATTTCCCATCCGTCAGTTTATTTGTAATTCAAAAATGATAATTAGAACTATAATTGCCGAAACGTTGCAATAGTTTAAATATAATATTCTGACTTAGCCAAATTCTGTGTGATATTGAAAAATAAGCGCGTGTACATGGAAGATGTGGAATATAAAAAAGAGAGTCAAGAAAGAAAGAAGCTCTATTTCTATTAGTTAGAATACTGAAAAATCGTTATTTGTAATTCAAAAACCACTGAAAATTATCAACCAATATTACTAAAAATCTTTTATTTCTCTGACTGTCTGGTGCATTTGTTGTAATTTGTGAAAATAGAAATAATTTCTACAAGTTTACTACGTGAATCGAACATGCAACTTTCTGCTCCGAAGTTAGATGTCTTAAACCATTAGACCACGAGGACTACATTCTAATCTATAAAAACTAAAAATATAGCATAGATATATGATTCACACGCTGGTTCTAAAAGCAGGCGTGGATTGAGAGAATATAGACATCAAAAATTAAATTTAAAAAAAAAAACTTTTAAAAAATTTTAGTTTTTAGTTTACTTGATGTAATTTGTGTGTGTGTTTTTTTTAATAAATAAAATGTTGTTTTCCGTTATAAAAGCGAATCTTCCGGAGCGAAGCGACGGGTAGCCGACTAGTTATTCAAAAGAACAGTTTACAAATTTCAGGCGAACCTATATATGAATCTATTAGCATATATACAGAATGTATGAGATCAAGATAAAGCAAAAAAGAACAAACATAATATCAAATAATAAAATAAATAATACAATAGTAGTAATAAAAATAATAAATAATAGTAATAAAAAAAATAAATAGACTAATAGTAGGGGAGACCGGGTCAGTTGGCATAAGGGGCTAGTTCGCATACACCTTCTTTTTCCTGCCACCGTGTAGCTAAAGCGCTAACATCTTGGTCGTGGGAAGTGCATGTAAATGTGCACCATCCACTGTGACTTTAGCTTGCTTGGAAGCGTCACGAAGGAAGTGACCCCTATTTCATCGTTTTTCTTACTGGTGAGTAAATTTTTTCATCGTAAATTTTTTTGGTTTTGGTGAACATGTAGATTTAATTAAGGAACTGCTGATGGCGGTTCTCGAAAGAGGGGATAACTGTGGTTGCATGCATGTATCATATTCTTTTGTTTCTGATGTTTGGGATTGTGTGGTATCCATTTTGTTTTGGAAATCCCTGTGGGGCTAATTACCATAGTAGGGTAGGGATCAGTTGGCATAGCTATAACAAATGGTAAAAAAGAGGAAAAACTGGAGATGGCCAGACGAGGAAGACTAAATTTGGTACGACCAAACTAAAGTTTTGCGAAAATTGAACCAATCTGTTCAAATAACTCCTACATTTATATTTGATATCAAACAACAACTATAGGTAGCTAAGAATTCATTGTTTGTTCATATATTTAATTTAATTTGTCATACAGTTGGTTTTTTTTTGTTCAAGTATTATTAAAATAAAATTTTTGATAAAATAAAATGTTTTTCTCGAAAATTTCTGTGTTCTGCTCAAGTACTTCTATCCATAGCATGTTATGCCAACTCGCCCCTAGGGGTATGCCAGCTAGCCCCGCACCCGGGGCTAGTTGGCATAGTTGCAAGCTTTTAGGAAAACTGTTTTTGGGGTTATCTAAACACGGATTTAATTAATGGGTCCTACATAATTTTGTAGTCAAAAAGATAAGCTATCCGCCGCATTCACCAGAATCCCCCTAAGTATTGCACAAAAAAATAGAAAAATCAAAAACCAAAATCTACGCCAACTAGCCCCGGTCTCCCCTAAAATACTCGAAAAGTCGGTCAAAACATCCAAATTTAAAAAAACGTCCGTCATTGGTGGGGTATCCTCCTTTAACTTGTAAACCCTCTTCCCCTCCCATATCTCTATCCCACACCTCCAACAAAGCGACAAAGGACCTCAATCCCAAGAAACGCCCTCCCCGCTATCAGTAAATCTTAAGTTATTAAAACTTATTAAAAGACGATAGAAGACATATTAAAAGACGGCTTTGTTAGTATCCATAAAAACCATTCTACATATTTGTGAAAGTTTCCTGGAAAATCAACTGAATCCATTAAGAAGATCCGGCGAATTTAAGAAATTAAAGTAAATTAAAACAATGAAATCCATGTTTATAAAAAAATATCTTATGAGAGATTGTAGAGATGACTTCTACCTACAACGAAGCATTATTTAACCCTCTACAAAACCTGGAAAACAGCAACAAAAGTTTAATGAATATCTTATGTTATAAGCGATAATTTATGTTAATTGTACAGCACTGTAATTTACAAATACAAGAAATTATGTTTTGGATTCGGGTTTCAAAAGCATTTTTGTCTAATTCGTGGAACCCCGTGACCATGAACCATCCTCGGTAAACCTTCTGCCGAATTCTGAAAACTGGAATTAAATTGACTTAGTAGTTTTTTAGTTTTAAGAGAACAGGCATTTTTGGGGTTCATGCTTTTTATGTAGAGAGAAAATAAATCGAGAATGTAATGCTTTTCTTATACAAACATCTTTCAATTAGAAAATTGTAGCACAAGAGTTTTGATTTATCAATGGAATTTCGCATAAAGAACGGAATCATATCAATAAAATATAGAATAATCAAATTCAATTCGACTACAATATTGTTTAATTTTAATTAAAAACGTGAGATTAATTTATACAGCTATTTTAACTGTATATCCTTTACATTCTTTTACAACGATAAAAAACAAGAAAATAAAACCCTTTATGGGTTGCATTGTAAAAAAAAAAAGATATAAGACATAAGATATAAGATCTTGAAGATAAAAAAAACATTTGCTATGTGACAAAATAAAAGACATTATGTAATACAATTTCATAGATGAAGATTCAATCTTCTGTTCGAAATTAGATTTATGGTTATTAAAAATACTTGTATGAGATAATAGCTCAGATTTCATTGATGTTGAAAATGTCTTATCTGAGTTTTTAGAACATTTTAATAAAATTACATTTTGATCTGCAATTATCTTCAGTTTAGTATGTAGCTGTTTTTCTCTACTGATTTACAAAAGATTTTACTTTATGGAAGTATTTATTGTATGTCTTTATCAAGTAACATTGATGGTTGAGCTGCTTTCTATATAGCTGTTTTATCATTTTCAATATTATTGCCAAATATTCAAATTAACGGGAAAACACAGAAACTGTTTAATAAGTTATTAAATGGTTAAAATACAATGGTCAAGAAATTTTGAATTACCAAAATAATTTTCATTAAATATTTAAGCAATCACTAATAAGGCAGAAGATTTGCTAATAGTGTATTAATATTGTATTATAATGTTCAATGCTAGAAAGAGTGGGTGAAGAAAGAATAATGCTGAAACTGATCAGGAAGAGAAAAAGAAACTGGTTGGGTCACTGGCTGAGAAGAAACTCCCTAATAAAGGATGCACTGGAAGGAATGGTGAACGGTAAAAAAGTTCGAGGCAGAAGAAGATTTAAGATGATTGACAACATTATGGTAAATGGATCTTATGTGGAGGCGAAGAGGAAGGCAGAAAATAGGAAAGATTGGAGAATGCTGGGTTTGCAGTGAAGGACCGGCCCTTGGCAGAGAACTATGTATGTATATGTATGTAATGTTCAATGTTGTAATGTTTTAATACATTAAATTAAAATTCCATCAAATTCATATTAGAATTAATTACACACTCATTGACAAAAAAATTGGCGAACCACAAAGAAAGCATTGGATTCAAATGAAATTTTATTATTATGATAGTAGAGACAAAGACCAGGAGTGATTACAATATTACAGCAGCAGGACCATGTCCCGCAGAGCTGCGATACACATAGTCACCTTTAGTACCTCGTTGGAATACCTCGTGCCTAGATGCCTGAGGTGATACAGTCGGCGTAGAGTCAAACAGACGCCGTATGTTGTCTTGCGACAGATTTTCATACAGTTCTTGCAAATAAAGCTCCAAATCATGAACACTACTCATGGTGACAGTTGGCATCCCATCTGGTCCCAGACATGTTCTATTGGCGACAAATCAGGCGAGCGGGCAGGTCAAGGAAGTGTCGCGACATGACGTAGACAGTCCTGTGAAACCTTAGATGTGTGTGGATCTTATTGGAAAACAGCTACTCGGTGCCCAGCCAGGAAAGGGAGCCCATGGGACTGCTAAAGGCCTTCGTAGCACTACTATGACGAAAGCGCTATCATACGCAATGGCACCCTAAACTATAACTTTTGCAGTGGGGACTGTATGCCGCTGTAAAATGAGATTGAGATTGTATGTTTCACTTGTGGTCCTCCAAACCCTGGCACGATGGTCACCCGTATCCAAAAGCGGGATACGTCGCCAGTCGGTGAAATTTCACGTTGCTCTCTGCTGACACCAATGAAAATACAGCCTATGATGCTGAGGTGTTAAAGGCACAAAACGGAAGGGGGGATTTAGAATGGAGATTCGCCTCTGCTAGCCGTCTGGAAAGAAACAGGGTTCCCTTGTGACCCTGCCAGTGCCTATAGCACTATCAAACGGATCCTCTTTCCTGGTGGTCTGCCTGGGTCGACCAGAGCCGGTTCGCCGCGTAGAGTGCCTTCACGTGTCCATTGATCTCAACATTATCTGACTGTAAAGTCAGAACGACCTAAATGGAGGTAATTCGTTCGCCTCTTGCAGCCGGCCTCTCTCAAACTCCGTGAGTTGTTCTCATTGAAGTCTAAAGCGTCCTCGCGGCATATTTTCGCTCACAGACCTCTCCTGATCACCTTACAGTGTACCTGGACTCCACTGCACCTAATAAGCCCCACGACTTGCTATTGCAGCGCCGTTGTAGAAGGAGCGGTCATACGCAATCGCACCAAACATTATTCAAACATTAAACGTTATTCATCAAATGTTATTTGCAAATCTACCCTCGCCGTAACTATATACTTATTTTCACGTTTATAGAATGATTTTTTCTTGGTGTGCAATATTTTCGAGTATCATTAATAATAAAAATAAACACAGATAAGTAAAAAATGCTTACTATTTTTTAATATGTCGACAATATTAGTATGTTAATAGAAAACGGTGCGATTTTTTTTAGCCTTTGTCTGTTCAAATTGTTGCTGAGCCTTCTTCATAGATATTTGGTAACGTCAAAGTAGGGAAGTCCATCATTGATAGTGGGGGTTGTAGCTATGATGTAAGAATATTTAATGAAAAGCTCGTTCTGATTTCTCCCTCTGGCTGCGACACTTATCATCTTAAAGAAAGGCCTGTGCCCGATTTCCGCTTGATTTCTCCAAATTTTAACCTTTATACAAATACAAGTGTGGTTTTAAACATGATTCCAGTCTTTGTGTAGTTGTTGTTGTTGCTGTCGTGTCCCCGGATCCATTCTCGGATCACAGGTCATAGAACACTGGGGAAATTATTGCTTTACTGTCTATCAGATTATTATCTGGGAGGCCCCCGAAGGTGACAGTCAGACTTCTGCCTCCTAGGAAGAGAAACAAACACGGAAGAAGGAAGAAACATCCAAGCCCCACGCCGGGATTCGAACCCAGGAACTAGAGCACTGGTCGTCGCGGCTTGGCCGCCGCCGAGACCGCTCGACCATGCCAGCTCGGCAGTCTTTGTGTAGTACAACCTACATAAAAGTTTTCACAATTCATACATGAAATTTTATAAACAATATTGCTCTGTTCCATAATAATATTTTCATAAGCATTATATTTTATTTTACTCACACATTTAATAATCATCATCATCATCAATCATCAATCATCAATGCATCTATCAATGTATTAATATTGTCGACGTATTACAAATTATTAAGTATTTTTAATTAGTTTTACTTATCAGTGTCTACTTTTATTATTATTGAACTTTTTAGCACACAAGTTATTTAAAAATATTTTCAAGTATATTAAAAAAAAAAATCTTTTACATTTTTAAAAAGCGCTCCAGAGTACGAGAACAGATTATTTCCTAAAAGTAATCACTCTCGATCTCTCGTTACAATAGTTTCCATAGGTAACAGTGCTTTTCTGTAATATTATTTTTCCTGCACATACTGTAGATGCATGTACATTCATCCATTTCTCACTTTACATGTTTTTACATTATATCATTAGAAGGGGGAAGAGGTGTTCATTAGAAAATGAAGTAATAAAAACTAAAAATAAAAAGATACATATTATTAGAATGAAGTCAGCGCAGGAGACCATTATCCATTTCTACATAAAATTTCAAAAAATGATTGCTCAACTATTTCTCCATAAATATTGTAGTTTATCACAAATAAACGATTACTAGTTGTGTGCGATTTATTATCGAAATCTGATGTCATTTTGAAGATGCAGAATTACAACCACAGACTGTCAGCAAATGTTTGTCAATCATCTTTTAACGACACTTTCGAAAAGAGATGAATCACAAAGATTTTAAAAAAATATCCTAAGATTATTCCCAAAACACATGACAGACTTTAAAATATAATAGAAAATAATGTCTGGACAAAAATTCATTTTACATATTGAATGTACTTGGAAATCTAGCTTTAAGTTAAGCTTTTTATTCGTGCTAATTTCATTTTTTTCTATTTTCGTGAGTAATAAAAGAGTATGTCGAGGAAAAAAAATGCTTACCACTGAATCTAATACGACATCTAGTAAAAGATAAGAAACTGAAATAAATTTATTACAAAATATACTAAATTTAATAATATTATTACTATAAGCCATAGTAGTACATTATATAATGTATTAAAAATATATAAAATAAAATACTCTGTATTTTAGGATATAGTTTTTGAAATTTATATAATTCAAAGACAAAGCCGGCACACCTGTTTAAAAATTTAATGAACACTTTTGACTAAGACATTTAAAACTTATTTAAAAACAAAGCTATATACAATTAAAATTAAGTAAATACAAATTAAAAATTACGACCAGGTTTCGCGTCTGTACAGTCGACGCATCTTCAGATAAATGACTAACATTTCAATTGGATTTAAATATTAAATATTAATAGTATGCAGTATTCAGCCGAATACCGAATATTAAAAAAAGTAGCTGAATAAGCCAAATACCGAATAGTAGCCGAATATTCGTGGCATCTCTAGTATACAGGTCTAAACAATATTTCTTTGATGTACACCCCAATCTTCTGTAAAAATTAAACACTTCTTCATTTTCCGTCTATATTTCATCTTTCTGTGCGAAAGACAGTTTAATTTTTAAAGAAAAATTGTGGTGTATGTATTTTATATTTCAGTTGTATTAAGAAGAAGAAAAAATGGAACGATTTTTCATTTATTTAAATAAGATTTATTAAAAATCAATGATAAATGATGAATATTTATATTCTATTAATGTAAATAATATCATGATTTATTTTTGCATTTCGTTTCATTGCATGAGTTCATTTTGATACTATTATTTCATTATATTGTAACGATCTTACTTCTACCGAACATCACTATAACATTCCCCAAGTGGTTTATTTGTCTTGCAAGATGATTTTAGACTAAATTTTTTTTTCAAAGGATTTTTACCTTCTAAAAACAAAACAGTAGATTTTAGAATATTCTTAGCCGAAAATAGTAGCATTCTGTCAACACCAATTCAAACGAGAATGCATGGAGTCTGTTTTTATTCTTACGTTACAGAATGTTTACAACTATAGATTGTCGGTGCCTTCAATAGCTGAATACGGATGTCGTAGAAAACAAAAACAAAAGAAGAAAAGAAGAAAAGAACTATAAATTTCCACAGTTAGGCCTCAAATGATTGATCTAGTAACAATTAATTTATGTTCTGTAATTTTATTTTATTTTTGAGGTTTCTTAAAGATAACAGCCAAAACAACTTTCACAGCAGTTAACGAATTAAAGGAGAAACAAGTCTGGATCTATAGCGCCTTCATATCGAGTAGCAGACGACTAATATCAAGGTTGCCACAAGACGCCACCAGAGTGCCCAAAAATCAACAACGTCAAAGCCTTACGTCACATCGAGCTACGGGGATACGCACGTACTATTTGACGCAATCTGGACTTTAATATTTTAATCCAATTGAAATGTTAGTCATTTATCTGAAGATGCGTCGACTGTACAGACGCAAAACCTGGTCTTAAGTTTTAATTTGTATTTACTTAATTTTAATTGTATAAAGCTTTATTTTTAAATAAGTTTTAAATGTCTTAGTCAAAAGTGTTCATTAAATTTTTAAGCAGGTGTTCCGGCTTTGTCCTTATGTTATAAAAATATTCAGCGCACGTAAAACGTACTTGTATTTTCTGAAATTTGTTTGAATGAATAAATTTTTTCAATAAATTTAATATTGAAAAAACATTTTGTGATTATGCACTAATATATTTGTGGAAATACTACTCGTCAGTTTTAATCCAATAGTTTTAAACCTAATTTTTAATTATATCTCTTTTTGCTGATTTCAAATTATAAAACTTCTTTTTCGCTTTTCGAGCAAATAATCGTTGTTCTATGAAAAATTTAAACCTTTCATTTAGGATAAAAATAAAAAAAAAATATCCACTTTTATTTTTTAATGAAGTTATGAAAATGTTTGGCTAAATACCGAATTAATATTGATTTTAGTTTCTTAGTATTAAAAACAATTTTTCTTTATTTTTTAAGAATTGATCTGTAGTTCATAAAATGCTGACCAGTTTTCCCCTAACGAATTTCTATTGAGGTAGACCTCATCAAACATTAAAAAAAAGGAATTTCTAAGAAGATATCTTATTATCTTTTCTTATATCTTAAAATCTCATGAACTAAGAATATTCTTAAATCTACTGTTTTGTTTTTAGAAGGTTAAAATCCTTTGAAAAAAAAAAATTAGTCTTAAATCATCTTGCAAGACAAATAAACCACTTGGGGAATGTTATAGTGATGTTCGGTAGAAGTAAGATCGTTACAATATAATGAAATAATAGTATCAAAATGAACTCATGCAATGAAACGAAATGCAAAAATAAATCATGATATTATTTACATTAATAGAATATAAATATTCATCATTTATCATTGATTTTTAATAAATCTTATTTAAATAAATGAAAAATCGTTCCATTTTTTCTTCTTCTTAATACAACTGAAATATAAAATACATACACCACAATTTTTCTTTAAAAATTAAACTGTCTTTAGCACAGAAAGATGAAATATAGACGGAAAATGAAGAAGTGTTTAATTTTTACAGAAGATTGGGGTGTACATCAAAGAAATATTGTTTAGACCTGTATACTAGAGATGCCACGAATATTCGGCTACTATTCGGTATTTGGCTTATTCAGCTACTTTTTTTAATATTCGGTATTCGGCTGAATACCGAATACCAAAACATGAAAAAAAATCGCACACATTACTGAAAAATGTATCTATTTTAATCACAAATTATTACTTTAATACTTAAAATCTATCAGTGGTAAGTTGGAATAAAATAAAATGAATAAAAACAATTTTTTCAGCATTTGTTGGTAGCAAACGATTGCGATTTTCCTCATAAATAATATCTGCTTATTAAAAAATAGCCTCTCACTACATACACTACTGCCAGGAGACGATTGATAAATATATATTAGCGAATTTTGTCAGGCTTGAATACTGTTTTGTATTTGCTGACCACCACTGGTAAGGGTCTGCCGTCCGATCTAGGCGAACAGTTTTCAAATAAAAATCAATCTCATTTGCAATAGCACTTTTTTCCACAATCTCATCATTTTGCATATTGTCTATAGCGACTTCCTCAAAACAGTTCCCGAAACTATCGTATATTTCAATTGTATTTATCATTTTTGTTGGTGTTACTTTTCTTTCGAAGTGGAGAAGAATTTATTATCGGCACTACTAGACTCATGACAAGTAATTTTCACAGCTTCTGAAAGAATTTTTTGAAATTGTGTTTCACCTACTAAATACGTATTAAGATTTTACTTACGTGCTTTCTTTCCTTCTCTACCTCGCGAGATCTTGTTGTTACACTGCAAATAGAAAGCCAATTTATTATCTTCACTATAAATCTCATAATATTCCCAAATAGGCGACGTTTTATTAAATGGTGCCATTTTGTACAGCTGTTGGCGAACAAACAGTAATATTTTTTAGTGATAACGACTTTTAGTAACACAATGTGATGTAATAATGAACAAACAAATACTACGTGTCGCCACACGATCTTCTCGCAAATGAAACAAATGCGCCCGCCCCGTCGCCCTCGCACGCACCGCAATGAGACAGGTCGTAACCTATCACGCGCGAAATGCACACATCTTTTGTCGAATATTCGGCGCTTCGGCCGAGAATCACTATTCGTGATTCTCTACTATATATGGGTGAATCTACGGAAAACCTGTAATTCGTGTCACAGAGCAATAAATTGAAAATGATTGAAAATATTTGTCATTTTTCAAAATCATACATTGAAATACAAAATATACTATAGTTTAGTATAATTTTTTTTTTAATTTTATGGAATTTCCAAAAAAAAAACTGTCCACAGAAGGTGATTCGTCACTTCCGTGGACTGTCACAATCTACAGTTGAATAGCTTCTAAACATCCAAACAGCTTTATTTTTTAATATTTTTCAAATAATATATATATTGTGAAATCAGAAAATGCATAAATTTAACATAATATTGAGTGAATTTTTTTTTCGAATTATCAGTAATTTTTTTTTGCAACCTCAAGTCTTATCACAAGGTTTACGAGAAACTCACGAGAAAACGAAACACAAGATTAAACCACGTAATAACTTATTACAACAGGCACCGATGCTTTCTCCCAGTTTCTTCTCTTTCAGAAATTGTGTTCTAAATTAATTACAATCCTTAAAAATAATATTTTATAATGAAATATAATAAAACACTAAATTTTAATATCTCTTCAATCACCCAAAAAAAACCACATACGTAATATCATAATAATCATTAAAACAAAATATTTTTCTTTTTTTCCCTTTTTTTTTTTTTTTTTTATTGACCAACATTTCACCCGTGTCCAGTTGCTAATTCAGCAATGTGACAGCCTTGCAGCAGATGACCATCGCATCCCACTGTGGACTGAAGGAGATGAAGGAGACTGAGAAGATTTGCCTTCTAGTACTATTGAAGAGAGGCATGCAGTCATTACTTCTGATGTAATGGTGTGAAGAGTCAATTTTTATGAAAGTAGATCTCCTCAACTTCTCAATTGGTTGTTTTCAAAGATATTTTATTAGAGGAAGTTGAGTTTCCAGCGAAAGTTCTTGCAGATATTCCAAATTAATCGCAGATATTCCCTATTTCAGAACTACTCTCCTTTAAAATTGTTAAGCTTTCAAGGGAATAACTACCTAGCAGTCTTCTTATCCCAATCAAAGAGTATTGTTGAAATCTAACTGTTGATATATAAAAAAGATTAGCGGGACTCATTCTAGATAGTCTCCCAAATCAGCCATGAGGAAACTGAAAGATTGGTAATAGTATGATATTCCAACCTTATTGATATTCCGACCTTTGTCCTTTGTTTGCAATAGTAGAAGTAGAAATATAGAAAGAATTATAGTGCAATGGGAAGCGAGAAACCCATATTTGAAATTCTAGCCATAAAAAGTGACCATATCATTTAAAATCTAAATATGTTAATGAAGTTTGACGATTGACAATTGTCAACTTAGCCAAACTATTTAAGTTTCGAAATGATAAGGTAAATTTAGATGGCTAGAATTTCAAATATGGGTTTCTCGCTTCCCATTGCACTATA
>JAFIDM010001028.1:64953576-64978439 GCA_023159025.1 Thereuonema tuberculata
TAGTGTGTGCGGCGGCTTAATTTTTGATTTATTTGTATTTCCGCACATTAAATTTTTATTCTTGTTAATACTAGTAAATACTATGAAAATACTAATAGACTTGCTGAGGAGTATTCTTTAAAATAATCTGCAGAAAATGAGAAATTTTACAAACTTCAGCAGCATCAGGTTGACACAAATGCAAATGCACATTTATATGTCATAAATAAAACATCTAAAAGGCAAAAAAAAAAATCTTGTATGTGAGACGTCAATATACAATATAGAATTTAGAATGGCAAAAGTAAAAACCTTTACCCTATATTGTGGATGGAATGCTGCCTTTCTGAAATGAGGATTCTAAAATCTTAATTTTTTTCTATGTAAATACTTTAGTCGCCATGAATAGATAAAATTTTAAGAACAGAAACATAAACTTTTATTTCCTTTGAATATTGCCAGTCTCTTTCTTTCAAACTGAGATTGTAGATCAATCAATGTAACTTTGAAATATCAAACTAGCCTAACGTGTTTTTTTTTTCCGTAGTGTGGTGGATTTACTGAAGATAAATGCTTTGATGCTGGCAATTTAAATTTTACAGCTGTTAGATCATCAAGTGGAACTTGTCTTTATGCGAGATACAGTAAGTGAAATTTAGTTCTATAATAAATAATCATCAAACACACTAAGAGCTATTGTAATCAATACTATGTTATGATTTTAATAGAGTTCTAAGCTTAAACATATTAAAGACAGTAATACCATAATAAAAACAAACTAAAAAACTAATCAATTTCTGCAAAGTTAAAGATGATTATCCTCTTAGGTTGCTAAATCTTTCTGATGTAAATTTTGTGCCGCCACTCCATTGATTTCGAGGGTATTGGATGGATTTAATCAATTACTGAGTGATAACTTTTATAAAATTACTTTATAGTGTTTCATTTTTCTATGTTTCCTAAATTCGATTTTAAATTTTCACATTAAAAACAATTCTTGTTTTATTACTTAGTTTAAAAATTCCTCACTGCAGTTAATTATAATAGTTCTCAGATGCCCAATGAATAGAATTGCTGTTTTAAATCTAAAAAGAAACCAGAATGAATCTTTAATTCTAACACATCTTGTCCAGGCAACGAAGACTAAAAAGGCCGAACAGGGGAAATAATTCGTATAAAAGCCAATTTTGGCACAGTTGTAGGGGAAGGTGTCCTTAACAACATACTAAAAGTACTGATGGGTGGGGTTGGAGCTAAGGGGTGGGTGGGGGTTTAAAGAGCCCTTTTTTTCAGTGTTTCGTGAATAACCAGAAAACTGCAGCCTACAGCAAAAAAAAGGCCATATACTCAATTAATCTACATAAAATTCTCTACAAGAAAGGTCCTATACACGTTTTCGGTGGGATGTATACTTAAGGAGATATGGAGGGGGAAAATAAACAATTTGTAAAAAAAATCATGTTTTTGTTACAAATGGCACGTATATTCCTAAAAATGAAATCCACATCAATTGTCGAATTCCTAATTATCTTCGAAATCTAAACTAACATCATCGTTGAAATCAATGGTGAGACAGTTACTGTTACTCTCTTTCAATTTTCCAAAATTTTCCAAAGAACTCAGCAAAAAAGAGCGACGAAGATGTGACTGAGCTTTTGACCTATGAATTAACTCCATTTCCCCTTGGCTCTATTCCTCGAGGGTGGACTGCGAAAAGGGAAGAAGTCATCCCTCTACGATGTTTTGCCAGTAGAGAACAACGCTACTCTCGATCTCACCCAAAGCACCAATGTGGTAGATGGTGGTTTCCTTCTCCACAGCATGAAGTGGAAACTATCCTCCAACATTTCTTCAATTTTCCATCAGTACATTCCTAAGAACAGAAACATTACGGTCAACATTGTACGGTGGTTTTTGATGGTTACAGTGATGTCAACAGCACAAAACGAGCAGAGCAGAAGCGAAGAGAGCTGACACAAACTGAAAGCACTACCATCACAGTTCAACAGGAGCAGTTTCTCGCCAATGAAATTAAACAAAACAAACTGATCCACTTGCTCACCGAGAAGATGATAGTAGTAGGAATTGAAATAACTGTTGCAACAGGGGGTGCTGATGACACTATTGTGAGGTGTGGGTTGGATAAAGCTGCTGTACATCCAACTGTTGCAATAGTTGTGGAGGATGTGGACTTGATATTCCTCCTTGTAGGATGGGCTCCATCGTCTACCAACGTGTTCTTTCTGAAGCCAGGCCGTGGGAAGGTGGAGACCAAATTGCTTTCAGTGAGACAACTTCAACAGCTCCCATTCGCCAAGACGATCTTCCTTCTCCACAGCTTCTCCGGATAACGCCACCACCTCGGCGATCCATGGGAAGAGCAAAGTCGGAATTGCTAAGCTGTTCACAGCTAAACCTGACTAGATACAAAAAAATCTCAGACATTTTCTCTTATCCCTCAACTTTACCTGAGGGTATTGCACAGGCTGACCAGAAGCTGTTTCTGGCGATTTACCAAGCACCAGCGCAGGAACAAAACCTCAACAAACACCGGTACTCGGCTTTTTTGAGAGCATCGACGAAGCCGAAATCTGATATGGCCACTCTTCCTCCTACCAGAGGAGCTTCGAAGCAGCACTCTTTCAGAGTGTACCTACAGGTATATCTATTTACATATAGCTGTCAAATACTGTTTTATTTAATTACAAATATCTGTTAGCGCCAAATACTTACGTTGGTCTTATTATACGTATACTTACAACTACAACAACGGCTCGGTAACCCCCTACCACCCACCAATGGGGTTGGGCCAGGGGAGACGATGGCATCCTAAAGCCGGTGTCAACCAACGACCCTGTGGCACCTGACTCCATTCTCAACACTATATTTTGCCGATGCACGATTGGATATGGGGTGCGCAGGGTTGCCGGAAAGCAGGCATTGCCTGCTTCAGTGTCTGCGGCGTATGCTTCGGCTCGTGCACTAACGGAGCTTTCATCGAAGAAACCGGTAGTTTTGATTTCGAAAATGATTTGGACTTCGCTAATTAATGTGGATTTCATATTGAGGAATATACGTGCCATTTTTAACAACAAAACAAATATTTTTTCCAAATTGTCCATTTTCCCCCCTCCATATCTCCTTAAGTATACATCCCACCGAAAAACTGTATAGGACCTTATTTGTAGAAAATTTTATGTAAAGTAATTTAGTATATGGACATTTTTTTGCTGTAGGCCGCAGTTTTCTGGTTATTCACGAAAAACTGAAAAAAGGGCCCTTTAAACCCCCACCCACCCCTTAGCTCCACCCCCACCCATCAGTACTTTTAGTATGTTGTTCAGGACACCTTCCCCTACAACTGTGCCCAAATTGGCTTTTCCACGAATTATTTTCCCTATTTTTCCTTCGTTGCCTGGACTAATCATACGAGAGTGACACATCCGCCTCCTCAGAACACGGCACTTTTTCTTTCTAGATGGTAGACAAAATGGCCCGTGGCCAGAATTCGAACATTTCGGTCGGCTTCCACTATTTTCTCTGCTTTGTGGGAAACCCTTCGTTATCTGTCAAGAACACACAAGAAATTAGCTGATATAGCAATTGAATATCGACGTAAGTTAGAATCAATGATAACTTCGTGCCACAAAACATACCACAAAACAGTTCTGTAGTAGATTTCGTACTACAAAACACCAATGCTTAATATGTTTAGTTTGTACTTAGAACTTTTAAGAAAAAATTCTGCAATTGGTGGGATGTGCAACGCAACTGATAAACCTTAGAAACAACATGATTCTATATATTTGTTCATTTCTCCTCCGTATTGAATTGCAAGCAGATTTTAATAGTAATAATAATATGATAAACAATAACAATTACAGTTGTATTCAAATCAAGACTTAAAATAATATATTGAAACTATTTTACAACAATTACAATTTTTCGTTATTTTCAATTCTTAAAATTATCTTAAATTTTTCTAATATTTAGTTTAATGTGTTGATCAGTTCAGTAGTGTTAGCTATTATCTTTGAAGGATTATGCTTGATCATTTTGGATCTTCTAAACCAGTGGTGCACCACCTGCCGATAGTGTCAAACTTTTAAATTTTAAGTTGAGTCTTTACATTGCTGCCAACAGATACATTGAAAAATGTTATAACTTGCAATAGTAGCTGTCTCAGACTTCACTCTTACGATGTTGGTTTTAAACTACTAACTAAACAACTAGCGCATTCTTTGAAAATTGAAGTTTATATTAAAAAATTATTATAAAAGCCACTGTCAAATCAGTAATTAATAAGACATTTATGTAAATTACGTGTATTATTAATAACTACGGAGTATTATTTTAACTGACATTATGAAATCATTAATTAGTAAGATATAGAAAGGGTTGGATATAGGATGGGACATTGCTGTCCTCCATCAGAACTTTTATAAAATATTGGCCCTAAGACTTCCTAAGGTTGTTAACCCATGTTCTAAACGATATATTTTATTTTTGTTATATGTTGCTCTTGTAGTTTAGTTTCTATCGAAATTTTGAAACAAAAACTATTCCATTTATGTAATTTCAGCCACATTACTATAATGTGTTCTTGGTTAGTATCTGAATGTTTATTGCATGCTTTCATCTCACCTTGTGTGTATTCTTGTTACCATTTCGTAGTTATTGTAAAGTTCTTTTTGCTGTGTGAAATAATGGTCATGTCTGTTGAATTCATGTTCTCCCTAAACACCTCCTAATCCAAACGTTTAAACATAACCAAATTTACGTACTTTGAGATAAAATATCAACAAAACAACTTGGTTTTCCTTTTCAAAAAATATTGCAGTTTCTTGCCCTATTTGATGCTTAATTCGTTAATTGAAATTCCAGAAATGAAGGTTGAGATACTATACACACACTTCT
This sequence comes from Thereuonema tuberculata, assembly GCA_023159025.1. Classification (NCBI taxonomy): domain Eukaryota; kingdom Metazoa; phylum Arthropoda; class Chilopoda; order Scutigeromorpha; family Scutigeridae; genus Thereuonema; species Thereuonema tuberculata. The sequence continues at coordinate 64,958,473 of JAFIDM010001028.1, forward strand.
GTCCTCCTTCTCTCCTTGGGTCAAGCGCTGTCACATAGCAATGGTTTTCAAAGAATTATATTTCCGTTTGAGAAATATTCATCGAAAATGTAAAGATGTCTTAACTGAAATTTCTGAAAACAATTATTGTAATAGAAAGTAATAAAATTTCACGTGCGGTGATCAGAAATGTAATTTAAGCAGGAACTAAGCCACTAGCCGGAACACCTGTTTAATCAATAACTTAAAATTCAATGAACATTAAAAATTAAAAAAATACTGAAACATAACACGACCTAGGTTTTGGCTTGAAAAAGACAAGCTTTTACCAGTGATTCGTTAACACAAATGATTGGTATTTAAAACAATGAGTGACCAATGAAATGATAAAACATGAGTCCTTGAACGATCCCGTAGAATCAGATTCTATGTAGAACCCTTGTGTTAACGAATCAATGGTAAAAGGCTTGTCTTCTCAATCCGAAACCTAGGTCAAGTTTTATTTTTTTTTAATTTTTAGTGTTCATTAAATTTTAAATTACTTGAATAATCTGGTGTGACGGCTTAGTTTTTGAATTACAATCATTATATACTAAAAATAATACAACATGAGCAATTTAGTTTTAAAATATAAATTTCGATAAATAAAGAATTTAAATTTTATAATAAACAAGGTACCGCTTTTAGACAGTATTAAATGCAAAGCGGTCCCATAATATGCACAATTATATAAACAAAATCATTAAAAGCAAGAGCATACAAATGCAATCCGTTCCTTTATGTTTTAGAGGCAAGCTGTAACTTAGGGACAGCTAATACAATGCTTAGTGCATCATTTGGATATGTTAAAGAATTTATGAAACAATACGTTTATAAATATTAACAATGACATCTTGTTGGAATTGTTAGTATTGTTATGTATGAAGCATTAGTATTATTACTGTGTTAATTGTTTTCATTATTACTAACACTGCTACGGAAAACGTTAATTTGAGGGGTTAGGGACAGACAGACAACAGAAAAGCAAGAGCGGTTCCCTACGTTAACTGTAACATGGGACCGCTAATTAAAACAACTAAATTCACTACAGACGAAATCTTTATTGAAATATCTTGAATGTAATCTGATCTTCTAATGAATCAGAATCAAATCGATTCAATCATATCGAAGAAACCAAAAATCTGAAGAGAAGTTATATATTATCTATTTCAGTAGTCTGTAGTAAAGATTGATATTACAAAAAAAAATACATTTTATTAAATAAAAAAAAATGTATTTTTTAATTTTTGTGTTTTCTTTTCTCAATTCAAGATGGCACCATTCACATCTCTGGTATGATTAACTACATGAAAATTCGTATCCCAAATCCTCCTGACCATTGGACTATTACACATGTGTACGAACGGGTAATGTTTTTACTTTTGAATAAATTAAATTGCACTGTTAGTCATTATTGTTGATAATTGCCTTTTTAGGAATTTGTTTCTTCGGAGACTTGAACACTAAATTAAATTAAGTGGTAGCAGGTCATTCGAATTTTTGCACTGCATTAAAAATGTAATTTAATTTATTGTAGAGGATGTAGAAGAAAGGATCTACTAAGAAAATATGGATATTTTATTTTACATTATATTTAAAAACTAAAATAATCTTTGGAATTTTGAATTAAAATTTCATAATTTCTATTAGCATAAGACTATTTAAATATTCATTTCAAAACTTCATAGTACCAATCATTACTTTAATTATTCACATTCATTATTAAATTATTATGAAAGCAGTTTCTTTGACCATTCAAATTTCTTCATTTTTATCACAAATAGGAAATTTCACTTTCACAATCATTCGTTCCTTCTGAAAAACAACAACAACAAAAAAGAAAAGAAAGAAAGAAAAGAAAAGAAAAGAAAAGAAAAGAAAGCTGTATTTTTTACGATTTTTCAAATTGGACTTGCAGTTAAAATATACTGTAAATATTAGTTCTATAATAATACTAGACGGGTACGCCACTTCGCTTTGGAACCCTTGCATATATAACATTAAAAAAAAAACTTTATATATTTAGCAAATTATTATTGAGATCGGAAAATATAGGACTTCCCAGCCCATTGTGGCCTTCTCTGCTTAACTCAGGTATATTGCGGGATTGGCACCACACACCTCGAGTTGCCGCCACACACTTCATGATCAGTTTGCCAGATTATTCGCTACCCCGTGGGGATTTCGAAAACTCCGGCCTTATTCTTTGTCTACGTCACAAAGGGAACCTCTGTGCAAAATTTCAGCTTTCTAGGCCTAAGGGTTTGGGGTGGACGTTGATGAGTCAGTCAGTGAGTGAGTCAGGACTTTCCTTTTCATACAGTCAGACCTCGATATAAGGTCACCCTTTGGGACCTCGCGAAAGTGACCTTATAAGCGTGGTTGACCTTATAACCGATTTATACGCATTTGTCAATAAATAAGCATTATATGAATACAGTATAATTCTTTGTAAAATTTAATACGTTCAAAAATATCAGTTTATTACGTTATATTTTTTTAATTTAGTTGAACGAATTAAAATTAGGAATCAGAAAGAAATTATTTTTAAAAATTTTAATTAGGAATAAAGTTTTTAGAGATAGGACTAGTATGCTCAAGCAAAGCTCTGATGTACAACTGACCTTACTTAAAATAATCCATAATATAGGACTGTCGTGATTTTGGTTTCATCTTTTGTACAATGTTTTCTAAGTTTTGTAATTTCTGAAAATGTTCTTCAGCTCCCTCATGACTCGTAAAAAAATGTCTTACGACATTTAATGCTCTAAGCGCTTCTGCACTTGTGTCACCGCTTTACTTTCAATATCACTGTCGTTATCCTCACTTTCTGCTGCATTGGAATCTAAAATTTGCGAAACAATTTCGGAAATCGAAGCTTGAGAAATGATAGCAATTTCATCATCAATTTTCACGTATTCACTTTCCTCTTCTATAGCACAGCCGCGATTTCTGAGATCTTGTATTAAAACAGCTAAAGGAATATCGTCTTCATCATCTTCATTTGTTATTTCATCCACATTATTTGAAGAAAATTGAAAACCAGCATGTCGAAAGCAATTTGAAGTGCATGTGTTTGACACCAAGCTCCAACTTTTGTGAATATAAAAAATTACATGTAACACAGACACGTGAAAAAATTTTTCTCATCAATTGCCGAAATCAAATCTTACAGAAGGAGCTTTCTGTAGTTCAATTTCAGATTTTGAATGACTCCCTGATCAAAAGGTTGCAAAACACTGGTAACATTTGGGGGTAAGAAAACAAGCTCAATTGATTTCAACTGATATATGTTGATATGAGCAGGGCAATTGTCTGCGATGAAAAAAACTTTTCTTTTATTTTTTAAAAAGTATCTATCGAAACGCCGTATAGTTTTCTCAAATATGTTAGCATTCATCCATGCTTTTTTGTTTGCATTATAATCCAAAGGTAAAGACTTGACATTTTTAAAGCAACGTGGCTTTTGAAATTTTCCGATAACTAGTGGTCTCAGTTTTTCAGAGCCATCCATATTAGCTCCTAAAAAAAATTGTCAGTCTTTCTGTACTTTTTTTCTCCCTTATACATTTTTCTTTCTTGAAAGTAAGAGTTTTGTCGGGAAAGACTCGGAAAAAAAGTCCACATTCATCAACATTGAAAATATCGCAATGTTCATACCGCTTCAAAATGTCATCTAACACGGATTTCTTCCAATCACTTAAAACGCTATCATAAACATCACCGGCTTCACCACACACTGTTTTAAAATTTAAGTCATGTCTTAATTTAAATCTCTGTATCCATCTATTGCTCGCCATAAAATCGTTCTCTCCTAATTCGGCGGCTATTTGTAGAGCTTTTTCTTTCAGTACTAAGCACGATATAGGCACATTATGTGCTCTAGCAAATTTTATCCATTGGAGAAGGCCTTCTTCAACTTTCTCATACGGTGATAAACGCTTCCTTTTTCTCTTTCCATTACATGTTTCTGCAATAGTATGCGAGGACAGAATATTGTTGAGTCATTCGTGGTATCCCACGCTCTTTGCAAAAACATGCTTTTGATACATTAGAGTTTTCAAAATCTTCGAAGATTTTCTTTTTCTCTGATAGAGACAATGTTTTTCTTTTTGTCGACATTATAACACAAGCATAGAAACGGTTGCAATGAGATCCTTTCCTTCGACTTCCTTTCAAATACCAACATTTTCTCAATATAATGTTCTCTTTCAGCTTTTATACTTTTCACTTCTGTATTATTGAATGGCAAATTAATATTATCTACCATATAAAGTTTAATTCTCGAGCTATTTACTTAATGCTACCAAATGTCAGAGCGTTAATCTGGTCTTTTACTATTGATAGCTTCTACTGGTTTAGCAAAGTCAATTATAGTATGTGATGTGGGCCTTTAATAAATTAATATGAATAAAACGTTGTTATAAATCAAAACATTTATAAAACAAATTCATTAGAATATACATATATCATACTTAAATTCATTCAACAAAATTATCACTTTAAGAGTTCAAAAGTTCTTTATCTTCATCACTAATTGGTTTGGTAAGTTCTTTCAAATCAAATTCATATCACAAATTTAATTTCCCTTAGTTAAGAAATAATCTACTCATTAAATATCTCTTACACTTGTATGATAATATCTTACACTTGTATGATAATATTCATCTTGTATATTTGAAACATCATTTTGCGTTTCATCTAGTTTAATAGTTCTTCCATTATAAAATAACTAAACATCTAGTACGACATTATATTTACTTTGTATCGTAACATCTAGTTCTTCACAATAGCTTTTAAAGCTAATAAGTTATATTTACTTCACTTGCTAATATCCTATTAGGCTTATGATGTTCTCATAGTAACAGTTATATCTTGTTTAACAAAGTTCTATTTCCCTGTCTTTCTAATTACTTGAATATTTATTTTCATCTTGAAAAATTCATACTTGGCTCTTTAACCTTTGATTAATTATTCCCCTTACTAGTTGAATAATCTTTACTTTATTACTTGAAGATCAGTATCAATAATCCTATAATTCCTTTAAAGTTACTGAATAAAGAATTACTATCTTCAAATCTTTAATATCACATCAAACTACGATGTCTTTAGGTTTTAATATATTCATTTATAGTTCCTTTTATTATTACTTAATTCAAGTTCATTGGAATGTCATCCATGTTAAGTAAATGGGGAGTCTAAATCTTCCGTTATCTTCTTTCGAACGATCCTGAAATTTTAATGAAAATTTCACTTACTTTAGATTTGTGTTCGTTGCTTGCATTTTACTTAAATGCATCTCTGCGTAGGTACTTATTATTTTAGTTTAGTCGTCTTCCTGACTTTGGTTTTCCAGGCTTAATGATACGACAGTCCATCGACGTAGTTTCAGATTTCTGTGGTCGGCACTTACGGTCAACTAATCTTTCCATAATTCGCTCACGAGTTCACTGAGATTTACTCCTTACTTTTATAGTTTACTACTTAACATTATTTTACTTAATGGCATAGCTTCTTGAGCTAATTTTATCCATTACTAATGCCATAAAATTACTGTTAGGCATCGTGCTTGAAGAGGAAATAAAAAAAACGGCTTTCTTCCGTTTCTACGAGAAGCTAATTAATATATCACCATGGTTACTAATCTAATTGTTCACGTTCATTGTTCAACAGGCATAAATTGCTCTTCTCTTTTCTCATTGGTCATAATTACGCTTTTAATTCAAAAATAACTTTCAAAGCATTTAAAAATTATTAATAATTATTTTACTCTAAAATAATTTACTCCACAGTTTTAATTGAGAAAAAGTCAAAATTTGACCTTTTAAAAAGGCGACATCTTGGAAACTACAAAATCTTTTCGAAAGATTTTTGTAGTACTTTGCTTGTCTTAAAAAGATCTACATTTTACCCATTTGCATGACCAATCTATCTCTTATAGATTGGTCACAAAATTGGAAAAACGTAAAGTCTTATGACCATGACTGATAGAATAAAGCTTTTATAATATAAGATTGTATAAGAATTTATTAAGAATTTCTTTAGAAACAAAACTTGAACAATTTACAATTTAAAACGTGCGCTGTATTAAAACTGCATCATAAATACTAATAAAACATCATAGAGGGATAAATCTAGATACTTCAAAATAATATTAATATGACATATCGAATAAGAATTCACCAAAATAGTTCGGATTTTTCTTATTAAAAATTTTGGATTTAGAAAATAAAATTTTGAGAAAGTAATATTACAATTTACAATTATTCAATTGAAGATATACTATTCCAGTAATGAGATTCTGGAACTAATATTTTAATTTAATTTATCAATTTTGTAAAAAACAAAAAAAAGGTAAAACATCTACTTTGATTATTATTGATATTATAAAATGAAATATTCGTTTATCATCTTATTTCTAGACATTATTCAATACAATTGTTGTATTTGCAATCAAGTAATATTTTTTCACTAACTTTGTTTTAGTCCATCCATTTACCGATAGAGGAGAGTCCTGTTTATCAACCAATTCGTGATGGATTTGGCCTTTACTTTCCCGTAGGACGAACATTTACAATGAGTATAACAAAAGTAAAGTTTTTTATCTTTCTTACTTATTGATGTTGTCAATTTACTACTTGGCTGGTGATTGAACTGTTTAGAATTTATTTCATGACTATTACAATAAAATTAAGATTTGTGAATATCGTGGCTGAGAGAAAAAAGGATATAAAAGAAAGACGCAGATGGAACTTTTCAAGAAAACATCAAAAGAAAGAAAGAAGCAGGAAGAAAAACGATTTTTAAGATAACAATCTATTAATATATATAAGAAATATATATAAATTTCTTTAAAAAATGTAAGAAAACTTTAAAAACTTGAAAATTCATAAACTTTTAAAGTCCTTGAACGGCTTCCTTGTCAATCGAAATAAATTACAAATCTGGTTAATTACGTATTCAATTATACGAACATTATTGGCTATTTCATAATCACTAATATTAAAGAAGATATCAATTGTTTTGAAGCAATGTGAGAGTTCGTAGGTAGATAGGTTGAAATATGAATTGCGATTGCCTGCTTGGAAGGCGAAATGTATCCCTCTGGTATCTGATTGCTGGTATATAAAAAAAACCATTTTTTTAATTCGTTGATTCCAAGTGATACGGAATGCCTTCTGATTACTTCTAATGTTGATGCTTCCAATAAAGGATGGCGGTTAAAGGTTGCTTACATTAGCTGCTGATTATTAAATTTGTTGGTCCTCATCGTTATGTGGTTCCACGGTTAACTTGTACCAGTGAAATTATCTATTAAAAAAATAGAGAAAATAATAAGTTATCTGAATATTTATGTGATAGATACAATTTTTTTTATTAATTCTTCTTTTTCCTTTTTTCTGATTTGGATGAGCAATGAATTATTTAAATATTGCTTGATATTAATGTTGGGGAGAGCTGTATTACACGGTTGTGGGATGGAAATGTAGTACGAGTTCTTTGTTTCCCTTTTATATTGTATTTTTTTATGGTCCAAATAATTGGTTGACTGAAGTTGGCCTGATACCTCGTATCATAAATATGTTTAGCGACAACAAGGAATTAAGTGATCCTGTTTTGATGGCGCATTTGTGTTTTGAAAACCGTTCTTTGATTGTCTTGGCAGTTTTGGCAATACAGAAACATGTTTTTTGTCTGCATTTGATAAGATAGACACATTCTTGTTGTTTGTCGATATCACTGTAGTATTAAAGATTAGAACATTTACAAAACGTATCGAACAAATAAGTAAATAAATAATTATAAAAAATTAAAAAAAGGTTTTTTTTTACAATGACTACACATCCCGAATCTATCCACATGGAGAATTTGTAGCATATATGTTGGGAAGTATGCTAAACATTTCAAACAGCCACACACACATATCCACAAATTTTCCTTTAATAGTATATATATATTGTTACATGACGATTGGAACAGCGGCGTCTCCCCCCCTAGAATACAAGGCCCTAAGCCGGCAGCGCTTCCTCCTGGTTTGTGGGAATGGACGCGTTGTCGGCCTTATAAGCACCCGCAGAAGATGTCCTCCAGCCAGGAGAAGCGAGAAGAAGAGATCTTCCAGTGGCAGTTAGCCACACAAGGAGTCCTCCAAAGTCAGGAGAAGCGAGAAGAAAAAATCGTCCTTGCGGCAAGCAGCCGCAAAGTGCTCTTCAGCCAGGAGAAGACTAGAAACGGAAAGAACGCAGCGTCAACAGGGTCCGCCTTCAGCAGAAGAGTTTCCAGTCGAAACCATCTTTGAAGGACTTATAAGACTATTAGTTATTAATAACTGTTAAGACTTTCAGTTATTAAAGAAGAAGATAAAAAAAATAAAAGAGCCCCAGTGGCACACCAAGTGAATTTGGCACACCAGCATTTTTGGCACCCGAATGGGGATCTAATCGAGACGTTGGAGCATGCAGAAGTAAGAGGATTCGATTCAAATAGGGTTTCAACAAGTCGTTGGAAAGATACACCTGGAGAGGATACGAGTGAATGGTTGAATAGTGATTTATTTTGTTTTGTTAGAATCCGACCGAGTTGGCGGATATAGTAGAGGATCTTCGACGTTTATGTGAAGACCGTGTGGTTATTGACGTATTGACACCACCTTGGACAGGGAGTGACATCATGACGACCCCACAAGTGGTTTATATACATTCGAGCATGTTTCTTCCAAAGTTGAATTTCAGCGGTGATAAGGCCGAGAAAGTTAAAGTTTATTTTTGAGGTTTCAGAGATATGAAACATCAATAATTGGACGATAAGGCGAGCTATTGCTTATTTGACCTTGTCTAATGGGTACCACCCGTGCGTGGCATAATCAATATCGTTTCAAAATCGAGATGCTATATGGGAGCAAACGATTGGCAAGTTACAGAAGGAATTCCAGCATACTGTTATACTTGAGTACATTTTGGCACGTTCACAGAACGGGGCGGAGCCCGTGATGCAGTACTTCTCGAGAAAATTGATTTGTTTCTCCAGAGTGACTGTGAATTCAAAGAAGAATTTATAGTAAGGAATGTAATCAAAGGTTTACAGTCGGAATTAAGAAGAAAACTAAAAATTTCTCTTCCTGAGATAATATCAGAATTAAAGAAACAAGTTCGACGATATTGTAATTATGCTCCGGAAGCAAGATTTAATGAGGCATCCAGTGAGAAAGAAACGTCTGATGACGAGATGAATAAAAAGAAAAGAACTGTATCAAAAGGAAAGAAGTATCCCTTTATGACCAAAATGTTTGTGGAGAAGACATTGATCAGCCGCACAAAAGGTCCCAGTAAAGAATGGAAGTGTAATCAATGTGGACAAATAGGACACAGGATAGCCGACTGTCCTAAAAGAAAACCATAAGTTAGAAGAGGAATGATGCATAGTCATACAATGGATTCCAGGAAAAATGGAAGTGTTTTCTTTGCCAGGAAGACGGATATATAGTAACCTACTGTCCCAAAAGAGAGGCCAAGATTAGAAGAGAAATGCTACGTTTCGAAGAAGAGGATAATAAAACCAAACCACATCCACGTATCAGTAGTGCAGTAGAACTAACTGAAGTATGGATAACCACAGTTGGTGGAGTGATTACCATCCCAGTTACTCTTAATGAAGTCTCCTTAGAAGCCATAGTATATACTGGAGCAGGTTTTCGATAATCAATACTATCATAGCACGTAAGTTAGGATTACGAGAAGAGCAAATGGCATCTATGGCATTGTCATATTTTGGAGGACAGACTCTCAGTAATTATGGCAAGTGTAACGGCCCGATGGTTTTTACTTAATTTTCACTCTTTCCTATCATTTATTTTCATCACTTTATATACATATATACAGTCTTCAGAAATACTTTTCTTATTTCTCGTCAAAATGCTTTTTTGTCTAAATGCTTCTTTGTCTTCTCGAAAGATGTTTCTCAGATGATCTTTCTTGTTCTCTCAGCCTCTTACCCATCTGGCTTATATTTTGCCTATCCCCTCTCTATGTTTATTGCCCCTTTTGTTCTTCCCTCCACCTTGCAGCTTTTCGGCAGACAAAAGAGACACCTCATACATTGGGTGACGTCACAAGTGGAGATAAGTTTCCGTAGAATTAAAAAATATACAAGACGAATTGAGAGTGAGGGAGCGAACGCGAAGGGCAGGCAACCAGCCAACCTGCTGCCCTTCGAAATAGCTCACAACTGAAACTCGTAGCCAAAAAAAAGGGCACAGCCAAACTCAGCTACAGTTCCACAGCCCGGAGATTCGTTGCGTCTAAGAACGTTCTTCGATCTCCAGGTATGCTGAGGTGAAAGCGTCCCGCAGTTGGCAGACGCTTACAGGTCAGCTAAACTTCGTACCCCGGACAACCCATTGCGTCAGATGAACGTTCTTTAGATCTCGGACCTAACGGAGTGAAGGATAGCTTCACAGTGGAACCGACGCCTCCGCCCGGACTGCCTGCATCCCTCTAAAATACTCTTCGGACAAAAATCAAGAGTAAAGATTGAACTAAAACACTCATCTCCACTTCCGAGAATCGCCTTGAACTACAAGAACTGTTTCAACCCGTGAGAACTCAATTGTGCTAAGTGACTTACGTCTAGCTTAGGATATTTTAAGTGTTTATTTTCTATCCAGTGTATTATCATCAACTGCGTTTGAAAACCCCGAGGGCAATGTATATAGCCAGATATTCATGTATCTTCATATGTAATCATTCCTCCTTATGCTACTCCTTCTAAAATTTATATAGTTTCCCTTTTATTATAAAATCTGTTATTTTCATTTACTAGTTATCCACCTTTTCTATTTATATTCATTTCATTGGGTTGACTTAGTTCTTTTATTGGCTCTTGCACTGGTTAAATTAAGGGGAGAACCCGCGCTAAGGGCTGGGAGCCTCGGGCAAGGTCGGCCCGGAAAAGGCGAGACTACGAAGAACCACCGCGAACCCCGCTGCTGTGTTTGCAAACAAAGCCCCTCCTTTGTTACTTCACACGGAAGCCTCGACTCCCCTTCTATAATCCTTCACTGATTTCTAAGGTTAATTTCTAAAGTTAGAAGGCCCAGCACCAGATCTTTAACTATTTAGATCAAAGGATTCCACTGCTCAAAACTCTAATATAACCCTTTCCTCACATGTACGCCTGGAACCACGGCAAGGCGTTACACAAGGTTACAATGAATTTGACGATTCAACAACAACGTTCAAAGTTAGAAGCTGTAAGTGTAGAATCAGTAATATTTACACTATTATTGGGTTGTGACTGGTGTTTAAAGAATAAAGTAAACATTGACTTCCAAACAAAGGTAGTGGAAATAAGAGAAAAAGGAAGTGATGTAAAAATATCGTTTTGTCTCAAATCCAAGATGATAAATCCAGTATTATTAATTATGTGCAGTCTACCCCGGGAGTAAAAGTAGAAAACACTTTAACGGAAGAAGAGAGAAAATACCTGCATAGTATACTGGGGGAGTATCAGGATACGTTCGTAAGGCCACATTAAAAGTACAGGCAGGCGAAAATAGAAGAACACATTATTGACATCTGCGACGCAAGGCCAGTTCATCAAGCACCGTATAGAAGATCTCTAAACAAACCTTCCAAATGCTATTTTGAAAAACGTGAGAACCAGTGTATGGGCTCCTTAGTGAACAAAGATGGCATCACACGCGATCCGACAAAAGTAGAAGTAAAACCTTACCCTAGGCCTAGAACACCTAGAGAAGTAAAAAGTTTTCGATTGCTGTCCTATAGTGGAAAAGGCATGAAGGACTTTCCGAGAAAAGCGCAACCTCCTCGTGAATTGACATAATGTAGTGTTACATGGGCTCCAGAACGGGAAACGGCGTTTCAAGAAGCTCAAGTCCAGGATAGGCATTTGGCTCATTTGAAGTAGAATTTAAAAAAATCCCCTCAGCAACAAAGGGAAGCGAGAGAAAATTGATGCATAGCTATATCCTTGATGATGAAGTTTTATGTAAACTGAAGAGGAGTAACCAACAACAAATAAAACTCGTAGGAGTACCTACAGAACGACTGTCTCGCTTCCGAGAAGAAGAGTAGTGTGTGTAGCGATTACACACTCTAGGGAGGGAGGAAATGTTACATGACAGTTGGAATAGCGGCGTTTCCTCCCTAAAATACAATGAACTAAGCCGGCAGCGCTGCCCTTCCCTCGCCTTGTTTTCCGGGAATGGACGAGTTGTCGGCCTTATAAGCAGCCGCGGAAGTTAGAGACTTCAGATCGTCTTAGGCGGCAAGGTGTCCTCCAGCCAGGAGAAGGAAGAAGAAGAGACCGTGTCGCGGCAGGAGCCCAAAGTAAAGAAGTGAAGCAGTTAGTTCGGTGGCCGAGAGCCACTCAACAATCTCCTGCTCGGGGACTAGTGAAGCAGTGGAGCCCAAAGAAGAAGAGTGAAGGACTTAGTCTTAGCCGCTCGAAGTCTCCAGAAGAAGATAGAAGAAGTTAGTCTCGACGGCACGAAGCCAACCGCCGCCAGTAGAGACGAGGAAAACCCGGTCAACTGAGCCGCCAGTAGCGACTAGAAAGGGAAAGAATGTAGCGTCAACAGGGTCCGCCTTTAGGAGAAGAGTTTCCAGTCGAAACCATCTTTGAAGGACTTATAAGACTATTAGTTACTAGCAGCAAAGCCTGTCGAACGACAGGCATAAAAAATCTGAAACATCATTTTATTATCAACTATCAAATGTAAAGTAAATGTAATCCAAATACTGTGCTAACTTGTGAACGAAGCTTCTGCGGCAGAAATGGTTTTGAGTTTCGAAATCAGCGTAAACAACTGAGTAAGTATGCCAAATTTCATTAAAATGGATGCAGTGGTAACAAAATTATTTGGTTTTAAACGTATGTTTTGTTAGAGTTTCAGTTGTCGAGGTCAGTTCCCAAGAATAAAATTTAATGGAAACAATATGGAATGATACAATAAACTAATATTTTCATCCAATTTGAGTACTTTTGATTCAATGGTACCATTGAGAACCGTTGGATCTATCTTAATAGCTTAATTACACCGAGTTACAGACAGACAGACAGACAGACAGACGAACTTTGCCAATTTATATATATACATATATATATATATATATACTAGCCGGAACCCTTGCATATAGCATTAAAAAAGAACTTTATTTATTTAGCAAATTAATATTGAGATCGGAGAATATACGACTTCCCAGCCCATTGTGGCCTTCTCCACTTAACTCAGGTGTATTGCGGGTTGGTGCACCACACCTGGGGTTGCCGTCACACACTTCACGATCAGTTTACCAGATTATTCCCTATCCCGTTGGAATTTCGAAAAATCCGGCAGTATTCCTTGTCGTCCTGCTGTTATACCATAAGTCGCGGCACACACCGATAGCGTGGGAGATAGCCCCCAACTCTGCCTGAAAAACAGACGAAGAGTCGGGAAGACGTTTCCTAATGATATTAAAGGTATTATCATGAACGTCCCTAAAGATGACAGAGAGGCCAACACGGCCTTCGCCCTTAGATCCATCAGTAAAAGTTTTTATATCGAATGACATAATATTATCTTCCCAATTGAAGATGACTAATGGGAAGATAGAAGCAGGATGGATCCAATGAGAAGAAGAAACTCTCTGGACATATACATCAGTAGTGATTCTATCGTAATGCTCTTTAATATGACGGGCCTGGATCCACATAGGAACAATACCACACAGAACATATAAGGCCTCAGTAGAGACTGTTCTACTGTCTCTATCTATCGCAGTTATTTCCGACTCCCAGGCTGCCCTACAATCCATCTCTTCCTGCTCCTATGCATCTCTATTGTGTAGAGATATTTTTTATAATATTAGGGAATTGGCAGCTATGGGTACTGTGATACATCTTTTCTGGGTCAAGGAACATATTGGTATTTGTGGTAATGAGGAAGCTGACAGGGAGGCCAAACGAGCCTGCTCTCTTGACGTGGTCACTTTTCTCTGTCCTGTGCCCAGGTGCTACTCTCATCGCCGTAAACGAAGTGACCAATTAACCACCTGGCAAAAACAATGGGAATCTGCCTCTAATGGAAGGCCATTAGATATTTAAAAAAGGTTGATGACGGAGCTCTTTTTTCTGACTTTGTCGTCAAATCTTTTTAGATTTAATCTTAGAGATGGCTCTCAATGCGGACAATGTACTCTCTTAGATGAAGATGATCCAGATCATGCCCTTTGGACATGTCTGGATCCTCATCGTGTAGAGATTAGAAAGTCATTTAAGTTTTTTTTGGAGAAGAAGGGCATTCCTTTCCCCTGTCCTTGTGACAGGCTGATGGATATCTTTAAATACTTTTCTCACTACGTTCATGCCATGTATTGCCCTCCAATCTAATCTCTTGTTTTGTCTGCCTTGCGATCCATCTCCGGGATTTTTTTTTTATTTTTAATCTTAATACTAATGTTGTTTTTTTTTGCTATTTTGACTTTCATTTTAATCTTTCTCTTTTTACAGATACATTTTTATTACATTTGGGGGAAAGGCTTACATCTATATGTTTTTTTCTGTCGCCCGGTAGTGGCCGCCGGGCGCGAAGCCTGTTTTTCTTTTAAATTTTTATTTGTTTTGTTATGGATTGTTGTTTTTCCCCGACCTGCTTCTGGGAGATCAATGGGGAGGGTGGGACCCGAGCTGTACCCGGCCCTGCGGATAGGGCCTTTGGCGGTCCGGAGGGCTGTTCGGGGTGGGTCCCTGCCAAACGGATCATACTCTCCCGGTATGGTAGATCGGAATGTGTGTTATATATTTTTTTTTTTTATGTGTTTCTTTGTTTAGTTTGATGTTTGTGGGAGACCAAAAATCTGCTCTGTAGATACTGGTCTCCATGTCCATTTATTCTAGTCTAAAGTATTCCTTGTCGACATCATAAAGGGAACTCTGTGCAAAATTTCAGCTTTCTAGGACTAAGGGTTTGGGGTGGGCGTTGATGAGTCAGTCTGTGAGAGAGTCAGGAATTTTCTTTTTATATAGGTAGATTTTCATGAATTTTGTGTTGTTAACCTCTTTGATTAACTTTATAGATTATATTTGGATCTGTTATTTTCTCCTTTACAACTCTTATTATCCGATATTCGTTCTTTACCTATTATTTCTGATGTTTCAATACCATGCTTTTTTGTAAAAATATGATCTATATTTGTTTTCGTATTTTCATCAATTGTACAGTTGTTTCTTGTTGTTCCGTAAAGACAATTTTTGAAACCATTATTGCACATAAGTTCTTGGTATTTCTGTACTGCATTTTTTTTATTCATTTTGAAAAGACCTACATTTACGTCGCCAATTAGTATAGTTAGGCAGTTGTTTAATATATTTTCATTTTTTATGAATAGATTCTCTAATTCTTCAGTAAATTTACCTTTTTGTTAATTATAACAGTTTTGATAACGAAACATATTAGGTTTTATTACAAAACTTCATGATAAATAACGTGTTTTGTGAAAATTCTTGAATGATTTTCCAGAAGATTTTCTTGCTCCAACGTTTTAGTAATTTGTAATTTAACATTTTGCTTATAGAATGACAGACAGAATAACTTTTTTTTTATAATATACGTTTTTATAATATATAATAATAATAGCCGGGTACCGTCGCTTCGTTCCAGAACTCTTGCATATTTAGCATTAAAAAAAACAAACTTTATTTATTTAGCAAATTAATGTTTCGATCGTCGGAGAATATACGACTTTCCAGCCCGTTGTGGCTTCTCCGGATAACTCATATGTGTTGCGGGTCGGCGTCACACACCGAAAATTCACATTTTTGCATGTATCTTGCAAATGCTGAAGTGTTTGTGAATAAGTGATACATCGTTCGATAGAACTTTCAAATACCAACATGTTCTTAATAAAACGTTCTCTTCCATCTTTTACACTTTTCGTTTAAATTGAGAAAAAGTAAAAATTTGACCCTTTAAAAGGCGCCATCTTGGAAACCAAAAACTTTTTTGAAAGATTTTTGTAGCATTTTGTTTGGCTTAAAAAGATCTGCATTTTATTCATTTACATGACCAATCTATCTCTTATAGTTTGGTCACAAAAGTAGAAAAACGTAAAGTCTTATGACAGACAGAATAACGGTTTTATAATATAAGATATATATAAATATATATATTTGATTCGATTTTTGATTTGATTTGAATTTTTTTTTTTAATATTTATCAGACCTATTTAGGTATATTTCTTACCTGTACACCTGTATTATAGGTTCTGAGAGTTTAATCTAAAGGATCATTTTCCACCCAAAAAGAAAAACGAAATACCAACCATATCTAAAGTGTAATTTATCTAAAGAATAATTATTATTTTTGACTCATAACGCCGAAAGGCATTTAAAACTCACCTTTATATAATCTAAATACTGCGCTAACTTGTGAACGAAGCTTGTACGGCAAAAATGGTTTTGAGTTTCAAAATCAGCGTAAACAACTGAGTAAATATGCCAAATTTCATTAAAATCGGTGCGGTGGTAACAAAATTATTTGGTATTGAACGTATGTTTTGTTAGAATTTCAGGTAAAATTTCATGGAAATAATATTTTATCCAATTTGAGTACCTTGATTCAATGGTACCATTGAGAACCTTGGATCTATCTTTATAGCTGAATTGTATCGAGTTACAGACAGACAGACGAAATTAGCAAATTATATAAGTTAATTAACTGTTAAGACTTTTAGTTATTGAAGAAGGAGGAAAAAAAATAAAAGAATCCCCAAAATTACAAGAATCTCAGTGGCACACCAAGTGAATTTGGCACGCCAGCAATATATTTATATTATATATAGACTATGTCGAAACCTCATTGTGAAATTTGATTTTTCAGAAAATGTCTAGGAAATTTGTCACCAAAGTTGAAGACTTTTTTTTGTTTTATTGGAGTAGGTTTTTATTTCATTTTCATTTTATTATGCAATGATGCAATTTTCTTGTTTTCTTTTTTTTTTTTTGCTTCTGCTTCTAAAATCAGCAAATTCATTAAAGTGACCAGAATTAAGAACAACTGACCGCAATTGGATCCTTTTAAAACCATTGTGAATTGATCTTTAACTAATCTGAGAGAAAATAGATAAAAATTCTATTATCTAATAAAAGAGAATTATGTTATTAACATTATATTATTAAATTTAAAGTGCATGGAAATATTGAAAACTAGCCGCCTACCGTCGCTCCGCTCCGGAAGCCTTGCATTAGTTATACGGAAAGCCAAATTACATCAAGTTCAACCGAAACTTCGAACTGAACTAAATTAAAGGGTAAATTTGAAACACTACATGCAGTCATCATCATCATGATGTGTGATCTTCGTATATACGAAGTTACGCGGTCTACGGAATCTAGTGACCCCCGAAGGGCGAACCCCTAGGAGAAGCCGTAGATAAACTAGGGAACAGATACTGGGGGTGGTTTCCCGTTGCCTTCCCCCAGGACGCCATTAAGAAATGACGTCCGACCAGAGAGAAAGTGAAGAAGAGGCTGGACAACACAGGAAAGGAAATTGAAACAGCCATGCCCTTGCCGGGATTCGAACCAAGGAACTGGCGCACTGGACGCCACGGCTGGCTGCCGCCGAGACCGTACGACCACGCCAGCACGGCTCTACATGCAGTATAATATTGAAATCCAATAAAATCCCAGATATTATTACACCGTATTGTAAATTTATTCAGACCAATGGCGCAATTTAAACCACCCGAATGCCATCTATGGACAGTTTTGGGAAGTTTTTATTTATACCACGAAACTATTTGATCGACTGGAATAAAAAGAAACCTACGTCGTACTCCGTGTCTTACTTTTTAACTACCTCCTTGCAAAATTTCATTGTGCCGTTGAGGAGTTATTAAATGATAAACAAACTTATAAACTTGGTGTGGAGGCTCAAATTTTAAAAAAATTACCTTATTTGTAAGAATTTAATTAAACAGTTTCATTAAACTATTTAAAATCTAAACTGTTGCTGTGAAACTGAAAGTAATTCTGCAACAAAACGAAAGACTGAAAAAGAAAACAACTCATATTTTAAACATGAAAATCATGTGGAGGTAATTTATTTATATTACTCTTATTATCGTTATGATTTTGTTTTGTCGATATGCTACCTTAATTCTCAATTGATATGTAATTTAATGTTCTAATTTTTAAAATCATACTTTTTTTTTAAATATATAAGATAATAGTCAAAAAGAAGGTTTTTTTTCTTCAGCTTAATTTGAACTTAATTAAACTACGTATTTAAATTAAGCAATTTCATTAAACAATTTAAAATCTTAACTATTGACGTTTTTAAAAAGTATATTAAAAATTAATATCATGAAATTGACAAAAATGTATTGATACTTTTAAAAATGAAGAATTATGGCAATTTAAAAATTAAAATAGTATTTTCTTTTGACACTTTTGTCTTTAATAATTGACTTGGAATCTGAATTTTTTATCTGTTACTTTATTTAAACAACAGCATTTAAAAATTTTATTTCTAATCAAAAATAACTAATTTTGGTTAAGCATTATTATCTTTTATTACTCCTTGTAAAATAATAAAATAACTTTTCTACATAGATTGTAAATTTGGATTTACCTAATAATCCATGTAAAGATGGTTTGGCTGTTGAAGAATGCAGAAGGAAATGTATCGAGAATCTTTTATATTCTAAGTTGTCTTGTAGGTATGTCTATCTAAAATATGTATTTTTATTAATTTTTTTTAACTTTCAGTTTAGAAGTAATATCTAGAAACTACTGACACAATAACCAAGAAAAATTAACAAAATGAGAGTTGCTCTTAAATCATTATGTTACATAAAGAAAATGTCCATAGAACAATTATTCCAATTGTTTTGAATGAAAATCAACTTGCAATTTTTATTATACTATGCTACAGAAGTGGGATATCGATAATACACTACTTAATATTATTTAAAAAATAAAATATAATATAATTTTTTTTGAATATTTTTTATTTCTCTGGAAATCGGAATTCTTAGAAATTGTAATTTTAATCACACAAGATATTTCACGTGCGTTAGAAACATTTTACAGTAAAATAAAACAAAGAAAGCACATAGCTAAACAAAACACAAATTCACTGAGCAATTTTTGTGTTTTATCAAATATCAAAAAATAGCTTAGTGAATTTGTGTTTTGTTTAGTTATGTGCGTTCTCTGTTTCATTTTCCTGTAAAATGTTTCTAACACACGTGAAATTTCTTGTCTAAGTACTAATTTTGTTATAAATTAATCCCTTGATGCTAAACTAAACGCTAGCGGAGATTAATTATTAACCCTTTTTTATTCTTGATTTTGTTTTGATGTTTTTGTAATTCAAGGGTCATTGATTTCTATATTTGTCCATTTTGTATATTGTCCCATTTCACTGAACTTCGTATGCTGGGCGAATTGGATTGATGAGAGGCCAATTAGCCTTGAAACAGTACTGTCTCCGATTCCCAAATACCAAAAATAGCTCAGTGAAGTTGTGTTTTGTTTAGTTATGTGCGTTCTTTGTTTGTTTTACTGTAATTTTAATTAATTCGGAATTTGTTTCCGAACATAGAATTAACTAAGATAATCTGTTGTTAAACTGCTGAGATTAGCGCTCGTGCCGATCAGAATGTAATCTCGAGCGGATAATGCTGTTGTTGATTAGAAAATTTTAATTGTAAAGGGATTCGCTCGGTGATCGTTGGAGGAGAAGGAGCATAATAATTGTGAAGCTGTGTTTAACGAAATAAAGTTGTTATTGTTATTAAATCGGTGCTTTTGTCATCAATCCGGTGACGTTATATATTGTGACAATACTCATATGTCAATTATTATAATACTCGAAATATTAGAATTTTAGTTATATTATTTTTGCCTTTGCAAATGTCAAAGAAATGTCAACTTAAAAAAAA
>JAFIDM010001028.1:64981059-64994521 GCA_023159025.1 Thereuonema tuberculata
TGCAGCTGTCCAAAAGATCAAGCAATCCTTTTAAGGTAGCGGAAAAAATCCTTGCGATCTGATTGATCCATTGGTTTGTGAGACATGAATTTCTTAGAAATTCATTATATCATCTGACCTTATATGGTCATGAATGCTGTATTGATTAGCCATTGAGGTCAGACGGCCGTCCCATGTGTTTAAGATGTTTACTGCTAGTTAGGTAGTGTTAATTAAAGTTATTTAGTTAGGGAACAGATACTCAGGATATTCCGTTTGCCATTAAACACTTTAGTTTTGTTAACCTCCACTATACATTAATTGAATCTTTAATGCTTCAAATAAGTGCTCCAACTCAAGTGAATTTTTATCTTCAACCAAGTGTTGTTGTTTGTGAATAAAGTGTGACGAAAACTTAGTGCTCTGAAAATATTTTAAGTGCTTCAAACCTGCGCAGTGAATTTGTGCTTCGTTTGTGCTTCTAACCAACCAAAATCCAAAGTGCTCATCGCTTACCTCGTGCAACGGAAAATCCCAGTGCAACGAAGTTAGCCTCTGTTTGTTAAACTCCAGGTTAGTGTGAATATGCCACCTGACTCAGTGAAATTAATATTAAAGTGAACAGTTAATTTCATTTCGCCCAGTTCAGCTTTATGAAATAGTTTATCGGTGCAACTCAGCCGGAACCGAACTTTAGAATTAGCGCCATTAGAAAGGCTTATTTTATTTGTACTTCCCGCCTCCAGATTGAGGATAACTGTGTAAAATTGCCTTCGAACTTACTTTGTAATTCAGAGACTAGCTAAGGTACTGTTGTTGATGTTATCGTAGAAAGGAGTTAATAAATAAGTATTATTGTTAAGTTTGAACCAATGTGTGTGCGTATGTGTTTACCGGATTTGCGCAGATCCCGACACCGAGATTCGACGAAGCTAGCCAGTGCTATGATAACGAAGGGGATAATTAGCCAGTAACATCGGCCCAGGACACAACCAAAAATATAAATTCATCACGACACTTCCCTGATTGGCGCCCAACAAAGCAGTTGCTTCGTGTCCTCGTCTACACACATACACACACACATCCTGCATACCGTCACATATTTTGGCACCCAATGTGGGGCACGAAGAGATTGGTTGTACTGCAACTCCACGCCGCAGCGTCCTCGTCTACACACCCCCTGCGTACCGTCACATATATATAATGTCCTTTTAATTATGTACACAACTGATCTCACCAGTAGTACTAGCTGACTAGTAAGAATTAGCGTTCCATGGAATCGCTCACACATTATCCTTTTCCTATGAAACCTATCTGTTCTCTTTCTTTTGTTCATCTTTAAAGCAACTGATAGAGCGATAAACCAACTAACTACCATGTGACATTTGGCAGCTGAGAATGGCTAGACATTTCTGCCAGCACAAACATTTTTCGTCACCCTAGCTTTTCCCTAATCGGAAAGATAATTCCCTTTTGTTGATCCAATCTTTAGTAATAGCGTTCCAAATCTCATCCAACATTAGCTGCATTTTTCCTTTAGCATGATGAAAAGCATTAGTTTTAGCATTAATGCATAAAAACGTTAGTCTTTCTGGCATCAACGTAGAATTTTCTCGTTCGATTCCTTTGTTATCAAACTTTTGAAATATTATAATGAAAGGAAATATAATCGTGTTTCTTCTTTGCCACCTTGAAAACAGCAATATAGGATCCATATCGGTGAACTCTTGGAAAGACAGCACTCACGTGACATGGGTCCTGCTGAATCAAAATTATTAAAGCCTAATTAATTGATCTTTGATATCCTCAAAATGTTAATGAAATTTTGTCGAAAGGGCACTGCGCAATGATGAAGTATGCAAATATTAAATTCATTGGTACCATTTCTAAGTTCACGAGGAATCGTGATGATTCCTGAGAGCGAAATCTTGCAGCTGATTTATAAAGAAAAAATGCAGCTGATTTACAAAACAAAAACGTTCATTGAAAGTAAGTATCTTCTCTGCAAAACCCTCTAACAAGATTGAGTAATCGAAGTCGGAAAAACTGAGGATAAAAAAAATATTACATAAGAATCTTGCTATTTGAGCTGAAATTGACAAGTATAACTCACGGTTCTTTTTATGAATTCTTCTGGAAAGCCTACAAACTGTACAAGACTCATGATTTACAGTTCATTGAATTCCAAGAGATTCTTCCTAGATAAAATCAGAAAAAGCTATATTAGAAAAGTCATAGAATTTACATCGAAGATGAACGACATAAGAAAAGGTTGTCTAAATTGTACTATTTTCTGAGTTGATTTTTTTTTTATTTTTAGTGATGAGTTTTAAAGTTCTATCAACAGTAAAGTCTTAATTAGAAAAAATTAAGTGGGAAAAGTAGAAGTTTGAAGTAAATCAGTTTTTTGGAAGTCTGCAATCGGTACAAATTAGGAAACTCCTAAGTTGTACTTCTGGTTTTCTAAATTGTACCACATGTAAGTATTGTTTATGAGACAACACTGTATTTAACTTGCATTAGATATAATAGAACTTCTGCACATATTTAATGAACCATTGTTTTACATTTCAAACAACTAATCATCTCAACTGCTCTATATTCATTATAGATTTCACAGTAGCAATCATCAAGTTGTATCTTCTATCTTTTGTATTCTCAGTAAAAGAAAGCATCTTTTTTTTTTTCGTTTTTGAAACTGGAGACTTGGCTTCACTTTTGAGGATCATAAAAGCGTTCTTGTTGTGACACTCATTTTATCTATAATCTCCATTCAAATATGCTGCAATGGCCAATTTAGGTGATCCTGGATCCACTTTCTGTTTTGATGTTTTTCTGTCATACTGAAATCAAATGAATATTTAATTAGGCCTACTGTGAAAATCAGGAAGATGAGTCACAGAAGCAAATCGTGATTAAGATTATCTTTAATTTAACTTCAATGTGTTTAAAACTAATGGCGAAACTAAAGTAAATGTGAAAGTGAAATTGACAGTAAAAAATTAAAACATCAGAGAAAGCATTCTGCCAAATAATAAGAAATTATCGTAATTAATAAGACAGAAATTGTGTTTAATTACAAATTTTATTTAATAGGCCAAACAATTTCTTTGGACGTTGAAATTCTGATAAAAAGCACAAGCTTATGAACGTATTCTCAATACATTCTCATCATCATTATTATTATTATTATAATTATCATTATTATATAACATACGACACAGTACAAAGATAACATCTTGGACTGGATTAATTGAGCAATTCAAGTCTCACCCAGAGACCTAAGAATTGTCCAAGTATCTTCGCAAAATATAAGCAGTTCCTAGTAATGATGTTTTTTGCAGATCAGTTATTGAAATCTCATGAAGTTCCAAGCTATTAGAGTGTTTTACAAATTCCTTAGATAAAGCACCAAGGGCACCAATAACTATAGATGTTACAGTGGCACGTTTGTTCCACAAACGAGAAATTTCAATTGTCAGATCCCTATATTTTGTGATCTTTTCCAGTTCATTCTCAACAATTCGTGCATCTCCAGGTATTGCCACATCTATTAGAAAAACATTTTTCCTCTTCACAATTGTTATGTCTGGAGTGTTGTGTTCCAAATGACGGTCGGTTTGAATTCTGAAGTCCCAGAGGATTTTGGCCTCATCATTTTCTAGCACCTTTTCAATAGAATGTTCTGTTGAAACTGGGAATTGATATTTTTGGCATAAATTCCAGTGAATAATACTGGCTACTCTATCATGGTGTCTTTTGTACTCAGTCTGAGAATTTTACTACAACCACTGATAAGATGGTTTCATCCTTCACTTTGCATAATCTGCATTTACTATCGTTGCTCATGTGTTGTATTTTGGTTTTCATCACGTTAGTTAATAAAGCTTGTTCTTGGGCAGCAAATATTAACCCTTCTGCTTCTTTCTTGATGTAACCATTTTGAAGCCATTGCCAGTTTCTGGAATTATCAATTTTTTCTTCAATTTGTTTTATATATTGTCCATGTAGAGGCTTGTTTTTCCAACTTTCAAATCGCTGTCTTATGGTTTCTCTTTTATAATCCAATTTAGTCCCGATAACTTTCAAGATGTTTTCCTTACAGGCTTCAATCAGCAGTTTTTCCTTGCTTCTTTTTATGTAATCATTTAATCCTCGTGTTTCCTCTTCCACGGTTTGCTTAACTTGAAGAAGTCCTCTGCCTCCTTCCTTCCTTGGAAGATATAAACGATCAACATCACTTCGAGAGTGTAGTGCATGATGCATGGTCATTAATTTTCGAGTTCTCCTGTCTAAAGTATCCAGGTCAGCTTGTGTCCAATCAATGATTCCTGCAGTGTATCTAATAACAGGAACCGCCCAGGTGTTAATAGCTTTTATAGTATTACCACCATTTAGCTTTGATTTTAAAACTTTGCGTACTCGTTTTGTGTATTCACAGCTTGTTTTCTTTTTAACTTGAGCTATTAGTATTTCATTTGATTCCAGTATTCCAAGATATTTGTAGGAAACTTCAAAGTTAAGGGACTTGATGATGTTCCCATTTTCAGATATTATCCCATCAGATTTTTGAGGTTTTCCTCGTTTCATGTTAAGTGTAGCACACTTGTCTAGTCCAAATTCCATTGTGATATCTTTATTAAAAATCTGAACTGTATTGACAAGGGATGTAATTTCCTTTTCAGATTTCCCACACAATTTCAGATCATCCATGTAGAATAAATGAGAAATTTTTCCAGTTTCTTTTGAGACTTCATATCCGAAGGATGTTTTCTTCAAAATTGATGTTAGAGGAATGAGTGCAATAGTAAATAATAATGGTGATTATGCATCACCTTGAAATATTCCCCGCCTTATGTTCACTTCACCAAGTTCTTGTCCATTTGATAATAAGATTGTTTTCCAAAATTTCATAGCTTCTTTTAAGAGATTACTGATGTTTTCACTGATTCCAAAAATTTCTAAGGATTTTTGAATCCAACTGTGTGGCAGGGAATCAAAAGCCTTCTTGTAATCAATCCAAGCCATACAAAGATTAGTTTTACTTTTTTTTTGAATTTAGAAGAATCATTTTGTCAATCAGTAACTGATCTTTAGTTCCACGTGAAGTTTTAAAATTTCCTTTTTGTTCAATGGGATACAACGAATTTCTTGACATATAGTCATAAATTGAATTTGCCAATATTCCTGTTAATAATTTAAACATTGTTGGTAGACATGTAATAGGGCGAAAATTGCTGGGAACTGCCCGTTTTGTCTTGTCTTTCATTATTAAGAATGTTTTTCCACATGTCATCCATTCTTCAATTGATGAGGATTGTAAAATATGATTGAAATGGCCTGTAAGTCTGTCATGTAGGCTGATTAGATGCTTTAGCCAAAATCCATGTAATTCATCTTTACCAGGAGCGGACCAGTTTTTGACTTTTTTGATTTGCTTAACAACTATTTCTTTTGTAATAATCAGGTTTTCCATTTGTTTCTTCTTTGTTTCTCTAAAAGTGTCTTGAATCCATGTTGCGTTTTCATTGTGTTTTACTGGGTTATCCTATTTATTCTTCTAAAATTCCAAAGTTTTATCTTTATCTGGGGAAGTATTAAAATTGCTAAAATTGCTCCCATTAAATTTCTATAGAACAAGTGTTGATTTGTTCTAAATTGTGAGTTTTGCTGATACTGGATAACACGTCCTTCATATCTAACGATCTTTTTTGAAGTTGCAACAACTCTTTGTTTCAATTCTTCATAAACTTCTGCAATAGTTTTGGTGTTCAAGTAATATTTTTTCACTAGATTTTCTTTAATTCTTTCATTTTTCAATTTGCCATCTATCATATTCTTTAAAGTACTAATATCAGTTCGTAATTTATTGATTTTCTCCTCTAATCGAATTTTCCATTTTGGTTTTCCAAACTCTTTTCTGACATTTGATATTTTGTAATCTAATTCTGCTGTTATCACTGCTGCTGTGCTATACATCAGTAAGTTTGTTTCTGAAATATTGTTAGTATTGATAGTACCGATTGCAAAATTTGCATCTTTTAATATATCTTTTAACTGAGTTTTTCTTGTATGTTTCAGAGCTGGAAGTCGCTGTCGTTCAGTTGTATTCTGCATAAACTGAAGAATTTTCTCTTTTAGTTGTTGCTGCCTTTGGGTTTGTTGAGTTGTAGTAGTATTTAAATCCATAATTTTTTCCATTTCCACAGTTTCTCGTGTAAGAGGTGAATGGTTTCGTGCATCATCATTTTCCAGATGATCATGAGCAGTAATGATACTAGCATTCAATGGATTTATTTCTGATACAATTTCTGGTACTTGATTTGTAACATTTGTGATATCACTATTTCCAATTTCAGAATTTTGTGTGTTATAATTCTTAAAGTTCAAAGCTTTACTTTCCAATTCTTTCAATTCTAAATCAGTGAAAACTTTAGTTTTCATTATAAAACGTCGTTGATCCATCAATCTTTACAAAGTTATTTCTGAAGTTGGGTCTTTTTCTTTCCAAATTTCAAACATTCTTTTTTGGAATCCTCTTTTTGATGGGTCTGATTGATAATAGCATATCATAATTTCCTTGTTTATTTCAATTGTCCACTTTTTTCTTTTAATTTTTCCTTCCAGTCGCTGTACAGTTGCCTGCCCTGGTTGCCTAGCAGCAGCAACTGAGCACTGTTGCCCATTTTTCGCCTGATATCCAGGAACTAAAGCATCTGACGCGGCCCTTGTTGACCCGGGCGACGGCCGATCCAGTACAGGATTTATTGTTTTGTTCACCATTGAAATGGGTTGGGACACACATAGTCTGGCTTCTCAACTAAGACCAATCTGGCTTGGGTGGCCCTTCTGGTAGCTACGCTACCGCCAGCATAGCTCTTAGTATCATAGAAGCACACAATCCCCCACAACCCGAAAAGGTGGTGCCCCAAGTGGGGGATTATTATTATTATTATTATTATTATTATTATTATTATTATTATACACATTTTGAAACATAGTCGAAAATTCGCTGACTGGAGCCTTTAGTTGATACAAGTTTCAGCCAGAAACCTAAGTATCCACCAGGTATCTGCGCAATATGTATGATGTTCCAAGCAGCGCTGTTTTCTGTAGTTCTGATGTTGTTATTTCAGACAGCTGCAATCGGTTCAAATATTTCGTAAAATTTATCGAGATTGTTCCAAGTGCCCCAATGATGATGGGGATCATTGTCGTGTGTTTCAGCCAAAGCCGTGTAGTTTCAATTGCCAAATCCCTGTATTTTGTAATTTTTTCCTAAAATGTTGCATCTCCAGAGATTGCAATATCAATTATGAAAATAGTTCTATTTGTTAACACTGTTATATCTGGCATCTTATGATCCAGGTGTCTATCAGTTTGTATTCTAAAATCCCACAAGATTTTGACGTCCTCATTTTCTAAAACTTTTTCAACTTGATGTTCCCATGAATTTTTAGATGCTGGCAAGTCATATTTTTTGCATAATGCCCAGTGTAGTAATCCGGCGACACTATCATGTCGGCTTTTATAGTCCGTTTGTGCGATTTTGCTGCATTCACAGATTATATGCGAAACACTTTCAAGTTTTTCTTGGCATAATCGGCAGTTTGGGTTATCACTGGTTTTCTGGATTTTTGCTTTCATTACATTTGTCTGTAATGCTTGTTCTTGTGCAGCAAAAATTAATCCTTCAGTTTGTTTCTTGATAGTACCCGACTTTAACCATTCCCAGGTTAGATCGTTGACATTTTTCAGATATTTCTCAGATATTGTCCATGCAAGGGCTTGTTTTTCCAACTACAGTAAAACCTCGTTAAGTCGTCACTCGGATAAGTCGTCACTCCCTTTAAGTCGTCGTTTTCCTTTGGTCCCGACAAAGTCTCATACACAATAATATAAAATAACGCTCCTTTACCCGTCACCAAATTTAATTCTACTCCGGATAACTCGTCACCCTCAAAAATGGCCAAAAGCATCTTTCTTCTCCATTTTGCATGCCATCGTGTTGTCTTTTCAGCCCCGCCCCTTCACTTTAAGAAAGCCAAGCCTTTACGGGGAATTTTCGATCATGCCTGTCACTTCATTCCTTTCCTACCCCTTCGGAGGATTTGAGTTCTTGGAATCTCGCTGCTAATCATTTAAAGCACATTTCTCGCTGCAACTCTGTCAAGCGTAGACGTTTTTCTTAACCGCTGCTGAGTGTGACTTCATATCATAGCGAGGAAGCCCTCTATAAGAGCTATTTTTCTCTTGCAATTTCGTTGTTTGATTACGTTTTTAACGTCAGGGAAACGAAAACTTACCTCGTTATCTTTTAAAGAAAAAAAAGACTTAATTGCACTTTTTGAAAAATCAAATGTTTTGAAAACAGCTTTTGCCAAAGAACATCGTATTCCCAGGACTACAAGAACGGTATTCTTTCATCGAAACAAGTAATTGAAGAAGCTGACTGCAAAGACAAAAGAAAGAGAATGAGGAAATCGAAGTTTGACGAGATCGAGGAGGTTTTAGTTTTACGGCTAAAACATGTCAGATCGCAAAATGTTCCGATTTCTGCCGTGATTCTCAAAGAAAAAGTCATAGAAATTGCTAAGGAGTTGAATATTATAGATTTCGGCGGCAGCAATGGTTGGCTGGAACATTTCAAAGACAGACATTGCCTTTCTTTTAAAACGATTAAACTGTGGTAACTAATTAGTTTTTTATTTTCCAGTCATTCATTTGCATATTTTGATTTCTGAAAAATCTTGTTTTTCTCATCGAATCCTATAGCAATTCATGAAAATACTGTATTTCAGTGGGTTTTTTTGTTTTGTTTTTTTTCAAAAATTCCCACTCCGCCTAAGTCGTCACTCCGCTTAAGTCGTCAAAAATGTTTTGTCCCTTGTGTGACGACTTAACGAGATTTTACTGTATTTAATTTTATTTCAAACTGTCGTGCTTTGTAAACTGTTATGGTTTCTGTTGATTTTAAAATATTCTCACTCGCTACAGCTTTCAAAAGTTTCTCCTTACTTTTCCTAATGTAATCACTGAGACTTCGTTTTTCTTCTTCCACTACTTGGTGAACCTGTAGCAGTCCACGACCACCAATCTTTCGCGGTAAATACAGTCTGTCAACGTTACTTCTTGGATGTAAAGCATAATGCACATCGAGGAATTTTCGTGTTTTTCGATCAAGTTTTTCTAGGTCGTTTTAGTTCCAATCAATTATTTCAGCAGGATATCTGACTACTGGAATTGCCCATATGTTAATGGCTTTAATTGTATCTCCACCATTCAGTTTTGATTTTAAAATCTTTCGAATTCTCTTAATGTATTCTTTCTGAGTTCTTTAATTCAAGTGTTCAGAATATTGTCAGCTTCTAATATATCAAGGTATTTGTAACTTTCATTATTTCTCAATGATTTCATTATGGGACCATTTTCCAGTTTTATTCCCTCTAATTCCTGCAATTTGTCAGGTTTCATTGACAAAATTGCACATTTTTCAATGTCAAATTGCATTTGGATATCCCTGCTAAATTTTTGGACAATGTTTAATAATGACTGAAGTTCGGCAGGACTTTTAGCGTACAATTTCAAATCATCCATATAAAGTAGGTGGTTTATCTTTCCAGTATGTTTAGAAACTTCATATCCCAATTTTGTTTTGTTTAAAATTATAGAAAGAGGAAACAAGGCGATATTGAACAACAGTGGTGACAGTGAGTCTCCTTCGAAAATTCCTCTCATGATGTTTACTTCACCAATTTGTTCACCATTTACCATTAGCAAAGTCTTTCAATTTTTCATACTTTCCTTTAAAAACTTTTGTATGTTTTGCTAATCCCATAAATTTCTAAACAGATTGTAATCCAGCTGTGGGGCAATGAGTCGAATGCCTTTTTATAGTCTATCCACGTTCAAGTTAGTTTTCGCCGTCGTGAATTTTTGAGTACCATTTTGTCAATTAATAACTGGTCTTTTGTGCCTCTTGACATTTTAAAGTTTCCTTTCTGTTCGAATGGATATAACAGATTTTCCGTGAGATGACCGTACATTAATCTTGCAAGTATACCTGTAAGCAATTTGAATGTTGTAGGAAGGCATGTAATTGGTCGATAATTGCTGGGTTCATTGCCCTTTTCTTGATCTTTCATAATGAGAAATGTGCGGCCAATCATCAGAGGTGACGTCTTGAAGATATTGGTTAAATTGTGATGCAAGGCGTTGATGCATGCTTCCCAAAAAATTTAATTAATAACCATGCAGCTCATCTGGTCCAGGTGCGCTCCAGTTTTTCACTCGCTTTGTCTGATTTTTAATCATTTCCATTGTTATCATTACATTTTCCATTTGTTTTCCCTTTGTTTCTTTACAAATGTTCTTGATCCACGTGGCATCTTTAACAAGTTCAATAGGATTTTCCCAAATTCCTTTCCAAAACTTTATGGTATCTTCTTTATGTGGTGGTAAATTCACTTTTGCTGTGTTTGCTCCTAATGATTTGTAAAATAACCGCTGGTTTGTTCGGAACTGGGTGTTTTCTTTAAATTGTTGTATGCGCCCACTCTATCTTTCGATTTTCTTTGCAGTAGCTGTAACGTTGTTTTAAAACTTCCATGATTTCAGTAATAGTTTTATTTTCAAGGTCGTATCTTCTGGAAAGTAAATTTTTGTCTTCTCATTTTTAAGTTTTCCATCTTTCATGCATTTTAAGTTTTTAATATCTGTACGTATTTTGTTTATTTTCTGCTCTAATCTTATTTTCCACTTCGGAATGCCTGAAATTTTCTTTGTTGGCAGCTTATATCCCAGTTCTGTTGTTATAACAGTAGCTGTGCTGTACATAAGTTGGTTCGTTTGCTATAAAGTCTCAGTTGGTAACAGATTAATAACCATGTTGGCATCCTGCAATAAACTTTTCACGTCTTCACTTCGTAATTTATGCAGTATAGGAAGTCTTTATCGTTCTGCATTTTGGCTTATATAATCTAATATTTTCGCCAATAATTTTTATTGCTCAGTTAGCTCTGGGTTAATTATTTCTTCTTCAGCTGAAACGTTTTCTTCTATTGTTGTATCTTCCAATGCAAAATATTCTTCGGCATCTTCGCCTCTAATTTTGTTAATTTCTATTGATTGACCATTATTCTGTGAGATTACTGGTGTAGCCGATTTTTCTAGTTCTTGCAATTCCAATGCTGAGAATACCTTGTTTCGAATGATGAATCTTAGCTTATTTATAATTCTTTGCTCTGTTATGTCATTGTCTGGATTTTTTCTTTTCCAGATTTCCATTATTCTTTTCTGAAAACCACGCACTGTTGGATTTGCTTCATAGTAACACTTCACTACCTAACGATTTTGAACCATTGTCCATTTTTTTTCTTTTCTTGTGTTCCAGTAGCTTTGCAGCAGCTTGTCCTGGTTCCTCAACAGTCACTGCTGAGCCCTGTAGCCCACTTGTCACCAGATGTCCAGGAGCCATAGCATTTGACGCGGCCCTTATTGACCCGGGCGACGACCGATCCGGTATAGGTTTCTTTGTTTTTCTTATCATGGTTGATGGGGAGTTAGATGACACAGTTAGTCTGGCTTCTCAGTTTAGACCTGTCTGGCTTGGGTGACCCTTCTGGTAGCTACGTTACCGCCAGCATAGCTCAAAACTTCACTGAAGTACGCAAGCCCCTCCGCCACGTCAAGGCCTGTGTCCGTGGAGGGGATTATTATTATTATTATAACGAAAAAGTTTCAAACCATGGGATTCCCCAGCTAAGACAATATGGCGGGTCAAGGACCAAAGCACATATTGCCAAGTGTATTAAAAAAAAATAAAAAAAATTTGGAAGCATAGTTAGGGATGTGTGCTTGTGTCCATAAATTTCCGAACTATGCGTGTTGTGTTAAGTACTACAGCCTTCTGGAGCTGTGCATAAGTGTTTTTATGAAGTCCTAGTGTGCTGAGGCTGTGATGCAATGTGTGAGGCACCAGACCAGTAGCGGACAGGATGATGGGTACAACACGTACTCGGTCCTGCCTCCACTGCTTCTGGAGCTCGTGTGCTAGGTCTGTGTATTTACTTATCTTGTGAGTTTTCTCGTGAGTTTTCTGCATGTTCTTGGTGATGGGAACTGCAATATCAATAAGATAGGTCTGTTTGTTGACCTTATCAACAAGTGTAATGTCTGGTCTGTTGTGATGTATAGTTTTGTCTGTGTGAATGGGACGGTCCCAGTACAGCTTATGTGAGGGTGACTCTAGTACGCTTTGTGGTGTGTACTTATAGTATGGGACCGTGTTCTTAATAAGTGAGTGTTTGTGTGCTAGCTGTTGATGAACGATCAATGCTACCTGATTGTGTCGGTGGAGGTAGTCTGTTTGGGACAGAAGGGGACAGCCAGATATTATGTGGTCGATCGTTTCATGTGTAGTGTGGCATTTCCTGCATCTGTCGTCGTGTGTGTTTGCGTCGTGTAGAATGTGTTTCTTGTAGTTGAGTGTGGGAATGACTTGGTCCTGTATCGCGATCATGAACCCTTCGGTCTCCCTAAACAGCTCACCACTCATCAGCCATCTGTTCGACGCTTCCATGTCGACATAGCCAACCTCATTGTGGCGAGTTCGTGGCGATGTCTGCCATGGAGTTCCTTACGAGCCCATGATTCACGCAGCTGCTGTGTGTGGGTGTCGGGAGTGGTGAGTGTTAGAGAAGGGTTTGCGAGGTCCAGGGGTGTGAAGTGTGTGT
The DNA here is from genome assembly GCA_023159025.1 of Thereuonema tuberculata. Lineage (NCBI taxonomy): Eukaryota > Metazoa > Arthropoda > Chilopoda > Scutigeromorpha > Scutigeridae > Thereuonema > Thereuonema tuberculata. Next base: position 64,993,773 of record JAFIDM010001028.1, read on the forward strand.
GTCAGCCTTGACAATGGCTGAGTGGAGTGAGGAGTGTTGTGCTCTTTGGTGGAAGTGTTCCCTAAGTGTGTGTACTTGTTTTTCGTGTAGGGTGATGAGATTGATGAGTCCTCGGCCTCCCTCCTTGCGGGGAAGAGTCATTCTTTCCATAGCGGACTTGGGGTGGTGCATGTTGTGTTCTGTGAATGTAGTGCGTGTTGTGCGTTGTAGTGCTTCGAGTTCAGTGTTTGTCCATGAAATTATGCCGAACGAATATGTTAGTGTGGGGACGGCAAAAGTGTTAATGGCTTTAATTTTATTTCTGGCATTGAGTTGTGTTTTGAGGATGTTGTGAACGCGAGCACAGTATGTTTTCTTGAGTGCGTTTCTGATGTTTGCGTTGTTAATGACGCGCGCTTGCTTGAAGCCCAGGTACCTGTAGGTCTCTTTCTCTTCCATGGATTGGATGGCCAACCCATGGTCCAGTTCAAAACCCTCCAAATTCGTAGTCTTCCCGCGTGTCATATGTAGCTTGCGGCATTTGTCGATTCCAAATTCCATCCCAATGTACGCGATGTACGCGATATGTAGGTTCCTATTCTTCGCGCGCGCCTGGCGCAGGATTACAGAGTTATTATTATTATTATTATTATTATTATTACTACGTAAATCTTTCAATTCATGTGTTTCTCCAGCAAAGACAGCATGGCGGGTCAAGGATCAAAGCACATACTGCCAAGTGTAAAAAAGTGGCAAGAGGGTAAGAGATA
>JAFIDM010001028.1:64999521-65017360 GCA_023159025.1 Thereuonema tuberculata
ATGGGATATGTTGTCAAACATTGAATTTGTATATAAAATAAAAAGCAACGGTCCTAAATTTGATCCCTGCGGAACCCCTCTTTTTAAATTAAAGAGCTTACTGTAATTATTTTCAATTTTAATTCTAAATTTTCTATTTTGTAGATAGTTTTCCATCAATTTTAAAAAATTGCCTCTAATACCAATGTTATTAAGTTTCTGTATTAAAAATTTATGATCAAATACTATCAAATGCTTTAGTGAAATCTATGAAAATTATTAAATTTATTATACTTTTATTAAGATTTTTATTTAATTTATTAGTAAGATTATTTAATAATAATGAAGTACTTTTATTTTTTTGATAGGCAAATTAATTTTCGTTAAGTATATTTTTATTGATTACATATTGATAAATAGAATTTGCAAGATATTTTTCAATAATTTTCGATACATTAGAAAGAATGGATATAGGTCTATAATTATTAAAATTTTCTATATTACCACCTTTGGATAATGGAATAATCTTGGCAATTTTCCAAGAATTTGGAAACCTACCTAAATTTAACATTAATTCAAGTAATACGTAAATTAAATAAGCAAAGTGTTCATTGTAATTTTTTATTTCAGTAATTTTAATATAGTCAAAACCATAAGTTTTTTTGTTGTTTAAATTTTTGATTATTTTTTTGATTTCTTCCAAATTTGGAAGAAAGTGTACCATTGAATTCATATGAGATGATTTCTCGTTATTTAATACGGAGATATTATCATTTTTTTCAAAATGATTTTTTGTGAAACTTATTTTTAGGTTTTTAAAAATTTCTTCAATTTTATATTTTGTTTTTAATTTTTGAAAACAATTTTTTTCCCTTGTATTATTTTTAAGTTTAATTTCATTGTTAATAATATTCCAAATTGCTTTTGTTCCATTTTTATTTTCATTTATTTTATCATTATAGTATTTATTTTTGATTTTGTTAATATAATTTTTTAGCCAATTTCTTTTATTTTTGTACTCTGTTTCATAATTTTTATTTGTTTTATTATTTTTATATTTGATATACAATTTATCTTTTATTTTAATATGTTCTAATATATCTTGATTCATCCATAGCTTTTTATAACAGTTTTGTTGTTTTTTATTATTTTGCAATAAAATGTTACTTTGTTTTTTATCATTTTTTAGAATTTTTTTGATTTCAATTTTTTTGGAATTTAAAATTATTTTGTTTAGTTTATTGATAATCTTGCTTGGATCTTGTAAATTATTACCCCATATGTTATTAAGGAGCTTCTCCATGTTTGTTTCAAAATATTCATGGTTCATTTTAACATTATTATATAAATTTTTTCTCATTTTTTTTAGTATTTTCATTGTGTATATTTGTGTTCGATTTATATTCTATTATAATATTAGCTTCTAACATAGCATTTTTAACTTTAGAAAAACAATGATCAATATATGTTTTTGAATGTGTTTTTTTTGTTTTTACATTTCTAGTTGTTTTATAAACATGATTTATGAAACCTTTAGAATAAAAAATTTCTAAGTAGTTAAAGATATTTAAGTTAATATTTTTATTACAAATATCAATATTCATATCCCCAAGACATATAATATTATTAATTGAATTAGAAATATCAGTTAAATTTTGATTTAGTTCATAAATAAATTGCGTCTTATTTGTCACCGGTGGTTTATAAATAATATATAATAAATTGAATTATTATTGTTAAGAGTTATTTCACATAGTAAGCTTTCATACGTTATTTTTTTGTTCTATACAATATTTTTGCCTATAGAACATTACAATTCCACCTCCTCTACAGTTATTTCTTAAATTATAGATACAATCAAAATCTTTTATTTTGAAATACTTTATTTCATTTTCATTCAAATTTACCTCAGTTAATATTATGAAATTCAAATAATTGATATTTTCATTAATGTTTGCAAAAAAATAGTCAAAATTTGTTTTCATACTTATCCAAATACCATTCATTCAAGTTTGCATAACAATTCAAATTCCCTAAATTCATGTAGAATAAGCAAAGTTAAGTTGGCATAGTTTAATTGATTTTTTTTTTTTTTTAATGTAATTTTTCGATGTCATTTAAGCTATTTATTTTCAATATTTTTGAGTTTTCATTTTTTCTTACAAATATATTTTGATTTCTAATCCATGTGAATCTAAATTGCTTTTCTTTTGCAATTTTTTTCACATTCCAAAATAATTCTTTCTTTAATTTTGATAAATTTTCATTTACATAGATTTTTGTTTGGTCTTCGTTGTTAAAAATTTCTGAGTTTCTTAAGATTTTTTTTCTTTTTACTCTGAATTAACCATTCTTCTTTAGCTTTTTGACTTAGACATTTTATAATTATAGGTCTAGGTCTGTTTCTGTAATTTCCTTGAAATCTATGAAAAACATCAATTTTATTCCATTGATCTTTAATTTGTAGAATGTTTCCAATTCTTTCTATTAGTTCAGTCAAATTTTCATTTGGATTTTCTTTTACTCCAACAAGTTCAATACAATTTTTTCTTTGTACATTCTCTAAATAATCTATCGTTTGTTCCAACGACTTGATTTTTAACTTGTTTTCATTATTTTCTACTTCTAGGTTGGTAATTTTTTCAAACAATTTTTTATAATTTTCATTATTTAGTTCTAATTTTTTTAGTATATCTTCGTATTGTGTACTTATGAAGTTCATACCTATTTTAATTTCTTTAATTTCTGCCAATATCGTTTCTCCAAGGTCCTTTTGAAACGTGTCACTGCTGGAAGGTCCCATTTCTCCGTCAGGATTCTCACTGGAACTATCCATTTCTGAAATATTCAAGATTTCACTTTTTTTTGTTTGTTGTGAATCCAGTTTTCTTGTAGTAATTCTAACACAATTTTTACATTTCCAATTTTTAAGTTTTGATGGTGTTTGCAATTTCAGCTCCTTCGCTTTGAATACACATTTGATATGTAGTTCCTCTCCACACGTCAGGCACCTGAGTTCCTCTTTTTCTACTTTCTTTTTGCATTCTTGACAGATTATATGTAATTTGGTATAGTCACTCATGTTTGATGAATTAATTACAAATATAGTATAATGTAATATAAATCACTGGCTTACCCCAATTTTGTGAGGAATGGATTAAATTACAATGTATTGAAAGTGGGAGCGAGTCTACTGCAAATCTACCGAAGTCGACGCATGCGCTCCATCATATGGGCGAATCTACGGAAAACCTGAAATTCGTGTCACAGAGCAATAAATTGAAAATGATTGAAAATATTTGTCATTTTTCAAAATCACACATTGAAGTACAAAATATACTATAGTTTATTTTTTTTTTTTTAAATTTTATGGAATTTCCAAAAAAAAAAGTTGTCCACAGATGGTGATTCGTCACTTCCGTGGACTGTCACAAGCTACAGTTGGTTAGCTTCTAAAGATCCAAACTGCTTTATTTTTTAATATTTTTCAAATAATATATATATTGTGAAATCAGAAAATACATAAATTTAACATAATATTGAGTGAATTTTTTTTTTCGAATTATCAGTAAAAAGTTTTTGCAACCTCAAGTCTTGTCACAAGGTTTTGCCATCACTTTTGTGGACATTCTTAAACTTTCTAAAAAATCCACCCGATGCGCTAGTTGTTTTCCATTTCACTTAAAAACAAAAGCTTACACGGCGATTTTGGATTGGGAAGTGATTTTATTCGTCCGAGTCGCACATTTGTCAGGAAAATATTACCTTTTTATTTATTTTTCGTCATTTGCACAGCTCATCCCGTCACTTCTGTGTTCATGTTTAGAACCTAATTTTTGTATGGAAAAATGATTATTTCTAGGCATGATAATTGAAATATGGTAAACTTAATTTTCTGAATGACACGTGTTCCTAACCTCAAAATGAAGAGCACATGGGTCAAGAAACACAAGTATTCGTCACTTCCGTGCACATCACTTCCGTGGACATTTGGGGTCCATGGAAGTGATGATCATCAACAATAGCGGCTACTATGTTTTTCACGAAGACTTGTCTTTCACTTCCAGTCTTTGTTAAATGCCAATAAGGATATTTATCATTATATAAATATATATAATATAATATATGATACATGTAATTATATATTTACATTTTTATAAACGTTTAAGATTGACAGTCTGATTCATTTTTATTGTACATGATTTTCTCTTTTGATAAAAAGTTATTTTAAGTCATAAATTAGTCTTCTATTTATTTATTTCATAGTTTTTCCCACGTAAATTCACTATTTCGAATATAATTTATATTAAAATTCGACATCATTATTAACACAAGTCACTTCTGTGGACATAGCCTACCATCACTTTTTTTTTTTTTAAATAACCAAAATGCGTTGACCTGAACCACATATATCATGGATGTAAGAACGTCAAAAGCAATCATCTCAATTTTTTTGAAAAGGAAATCTTGAAATTTAAAATCTCAAAATTGTTTGACTGAAATTGCAGGTTTTCTGTAGAATCACCCAAATGTGTTGCTTAGAAATGACGGAACAAATTTAAGTTTTGAACATTATGAAAAAGAATTGAAAAACAAACATATCATGGATATAGTATTAATATAAAAAAACTAATAAGAAGAATTATTTAAAGGGAATTATTGAGAACACTGAAGACAAAAAAAGTTATGGAGAAATAAAATTAAGAATATGAATCAAAAATTTAAAGTGCCGTGAATGTAACAATGAAAAAACTAAAAACAAGAATAAGAACAGCACCTAAATAAATAAATTGCCTTTCTGAATCAATTATCGGAAGGAATTGGGAACGGCCGTTTCGTCTTTCAAATCTTTTATCGGGAAGGCAGATTGGGCTGATGAGTCGCTTGAAGGACGAAACGGCCGTTCCCAATTCCTTCCGATAATTGATTCAGAAAGGCAATTTATTTATTCAGGTGCTGTTCCTATTCTTGTTCTTAGTTTTTTCAAAATTAAGAATATGTTTCAAATTTAAGAATATGTTGAAATGATAAAATACCCCAAGTAATTCATCTTAAAGTGATAAATGAATGTCTTAATAAAAAAAGAAAAGGAAAAAAGAAGTAAAAAAGAATATACAGTAACGTGATTAGATTAACCTTAGCGATCCATTAATTCGGTTTGTGTTCTGAGAACAAATATTAGAATGGTTCTCAGAACACATTCTAACAGTAATGTTTTTTTAAAAAAAAAAAAAATGTTTCGTTTCATTACCGGGGGAATAACTTAATGAAATAAAATACGAAATTTGTAAATAAGTTATATGAATGAAAAGGGGCTTACAGACAAATTGAAATGTAGGAAGTGTGGGCTAAATTATATTGGAAGTACTGGTAGAACCCTAAGAGAGTCACAAAACATACAAGCGTTTAGAAGTATTAAAGAAAGAATTTCTGATTGGTCAGATGGTTGTAAAATTTCACAGCATTATCCTGACCCTATACGAGTAGTAAGTGTATTATGTGAAATGGAAAATGAAAGAGAAAGATTTAAAAAAACTGGAAGATTTCTGTGATAATTAGTATCAAAACACTGTATTGTAGTAAACAATTGTCAATTGTAGTGGAAGATTTCATACAATATAGCATGCTGAGATGTATTATAAGTAACGAATTCTTTTAGTTCTTTGAGGAAAGAGAAGCTTCTTTTCCGCATGTTATACGACCTGAAGAAGTTCCTCGAATAGAGGAACGAAATATTGTGTAATTAAAGAAAATGTTCTTGAAGAATAATATTTGTTAATATTTTGACATAAGAAGAACGAAAGATGTCAGTTTACATTACTTCACTTCTAGGAAGACCTATCCTGATACAAATCCCGTAGCTTCTCCTTAGTCACATTTTGAGTTTTCTTACAAGATGCATTCTCGATCGTTTTGACTTCAATTTATTTTATTTCGTTATTTTGTTTCGGGCTGCTGTACAATTGATCGTTTCTTCCTCACTGCAAATTTATTCTGCTTAGTCTTCTTTTTTTTGCCAATATAGGTATCTGAAACAGGAATTCAGCGATTACAAAGGATGAATTACAGAAAAACTACTCAATTCTAGTACAGAAAATAAACAAAAACTAGTGAATATAGTTTTGTGCTCAAGCTTAAATTTAAGGATGACCCATAATAATATAAAAAATTTCAAAATAATAATAAAAAAAGAAAGTACATTAATGTAAGAAAAAAAATAAACTTAGAAAAAAAAAATACTCGGTGATGGAGTAAAAATAGATTCAGAAAAAAAAGAAAAAGAAAAAAAGATACACGGGTTTGAACCGACATCCTTCAGTATTCGAAGTCTTAAACATCAAGATATAAATGACAACTTAAATAAATTTAATAATAAATTTAAAGTATTACGTTTAATTGTGAGATGTTGAAGACCTTTTGTTATATTAAATGAATTGGTTGCATCTCTAACATATTTTAAGCTAATAACGGGAATCCAATAAAAAAAATGCCAAATATCTCGAACATAGGGGTGGGGGGGGCATTGGCACTTGTAAATACCTACTGCTATGTTGTTTGGGGCTCTGGACACGATGGTGAAGTCCATTGATCGATCTGACCTTTCTTTCGGAAGTATTAAGGAGGGTACAGTGTCAACAATGCCAAATATCTCGAACATGGGCGGGGGCGGGGGTAGATGTTGGTCCCTGAAAATACTCCATTCCTACAGTATTGGCCTCTGAATATGAAGGTGAAATCCGTTTGTCGATCCGATCTTCAGTTGGGGAGTGGTTAAGGGTGGAAAGACACGGACGGACGGACAGGACAAAGGCAATAGCTACCGAATTTTGGTCGCTATCACAATAGCTCTCAAATGGGTCGCTAAAAAAAGTGAATGTGAATTAACATTAAATAAACTAAGCAATATTAGTTCATTTCCTTTAAAATAGATTGTTCTGAATTATATTTAACTGATTTTGTATTTCAGCGTTTGAGGTTTGAGATCTTTACTAATACCATTTTATTTAATTAAATGTAATTTTAAATTGTAATTTTGTTTTGTAGTTCCCAATTGTAGCTTCATTTAAAATTCTACTATGTAAACAGTTACTTTATTAATTTACAAATTATATATTACTGATGCAAATAACGTATTGAACATTATTTTACAGATTACCGTATATGATGATTAAGTTACTACCTGAATGCACATTTGCAAAGCAATTCAATGAATCTTTATTGGAATCAGAGATTATTATGAAGATGAAGCCTGACTGCATTCGGAAATGCCCGAGAAAATGTGTCGAGTATATTTATTCAGTGATTCTAGATATTGTTCCATCTGAGGAGAGAAGTCTACAGTGGAGTTTCAAGGATACTAAAATGAAAGTTTTTGAAGAATACAAGTGGTATACAGAGAGTTTTTTGATTTCTGATATCGGTGGAACTTGTGGAATATTTCTGGGAATATGTTTTTTAAATTTCATAGAAGTATTTGAAGCAATTATTTATAAAGTCATGGTAAGATCATTTTGATATCTTACGAATATCTTAAGATTACAAGTTAGAATACTTAAAATTTCTTAGAATTTCAAAGTGAAAGTTTTAAATGTCTTAGAATGAATGTAGTTATACTTTAGTAATTAATGTTATTTAGCTTAATTAATGTTATTTTGTGTAAATTACTACTTTCTTTGACATAAAAGTTATGTTAATAAATTATCCTGAAAAAAGCAATGATTAATTCCCAATCTATTGCAGAATACTGTATAGATGTCTCTTATCAAACTTCTAATACAAAGTAACATGTTGCCATGGCAAAAAAAATGCTGTATTAAAAGTTTCGTATTTTCTCGATTTGACTAATTAAACTGTTTAATCTATTTATCAAAATCACCTACCTTAGTTTCTCCTTTAAGATTAGTTTTCCAGTCCTTGAGATTTTTTCCAATTAACATTATTTAACAGCCAATTATAAAATTTTCGCTTTGATTGCCAATGTAAAATAATTGCAAATGTGGAATCGAGGCGGCTTCTGAGAAATCACCCGTAATATTTCATTGCTTTTTTTGTTGAAAGAAAAGACTCAGTATTTCTTTTTTTTTTTTTTGTTCGAGATCAAGGGATCATATTTTCATTGTTCTGTAAAAAAAGATATAACTATAGCAGATAAATATCATAGTGGATTAATACTATAAAATAAAAAAATTCAAACTAATAAAATTGTTTAATGCTTTTGATATCACATATTGTCGCCTTAACTTTAAAACCTCGTAAGTGACTTTTGGCAAATTTTCAGGAGAAGCAAAAAAACGACATCAGAAAGGTAGGCGTGATTGGATGTGAGGTTTTGCCACGTGATTATTTAGGGGTCTTCCAATTGATTGAATGTTACGAGGCTTTGCAAGCACATTGTAGATGGCTCAACCTATTGTTTTATCACATAAAATGAAAATGACAAAAATGAAGTTACGACGTTTTGCAGCTAGAGCAACGATATCCTATTTTAAAATAGAAACACGTAATAATTGATGGAATTAAACGAAAAATCTCAACTTTTCCATAACGTTTTTTCTTTTTTCTTCTGAATTGATCTAAAAATCCTACAGCTTCTTGTGAATTGTATTTCGGATGTAATTATTGAAAAAAAAAGATAAATAACGGAGGAGGTCAAAGTAATTCGGCTACTTGACGTCAATCTTTAAGTGTTAAAAAGTACATACAAAGTATTATTTTCTGAAATAAGTCACTTATCATTTGGCAACAGATTTAGTAGTAGAATGAATTTAAAAAAATGATGATAAGTGATAAGTAATAGACAAAAAATTTAACGTGCGTTAGAAACATTTTACAGTAAAATAAAACAAAGAACGCACATAAATAAACAAAAACACAAATTCTCTGAGCTATTTTTTGTTATTGTGCTGGGAATCGGAGACAGTACTGTTTCAAGGCTAATTGGCCTCTCATCATTCCAATTCGTCCAGCATATCTAACTCAGAGAAAATGTGACAATATACAAAACGGACAAACATACAAATCAATGACCTATGAATTACAAAAACATCAAAATAAAAATCAAGAATAAAAAGTGATAAATAATTAATCCCGCTGGCTTTTAGCTTAGCATCAAGGGATTAATTTATATCAAGGTTAGTATTTAGACAAGAAATTTAACGTGCGTTAGAAACGTGTGTTAAAAAAAAAGAAATAGTGAGTCGCTTCTTTCAACAAAAGCAATGAAATATTACGGGTGATTTCTCAGAAGCCGCCTCGATTCCAGATTCGCAATTATTTTTCATTCGCAATCAAAGCGAAAATTTTATAATTGGCTGTTTAATAATATTGATTGGAAAGAATATCAAGGACTGGAAAACTAATCTTAAATGAGATACTAAGGTAGGTGATTTTGATAATAAGATTAAACAGTTTAATTAGTCAAATCAAGAAAATACGAAACTTTTAATACAGCATTTTTTTTGCCATGGCAACATGTTACTTTGTATTAGAAGTTTGATAAGAGACATCTATACAGCATACTGCAATAGATTGAAAATTAATCGTTGCTTTTTTCAGGATGATTTATTAACATAACTTTTATGTCCAAAAAAATAGTAATTTAGACAAAATAATATTAATTAAACTAAATAATATTAATTACTAAAGTAGAACTACATTTATTCTAAGACATTCGAAACTTTCACTTTGAAATATAAAAAGTTGTTATAAATTAATCCCTTGATACTAAGATAAACGCTAGCGGGGATGAATTATTTATCCCTTTTTATTCTTGATTTTTGTTTTGATGTTTTTGTAATTCATGGGTCATTGATTTGTATGTTTTCCGTTTTGTTTATTGTCCCATTTCTCTGAGCTATATATGCTGGACGGATTGGACTGATGAGAGGCCAATTAGCCTTGAAACAGTACTGTCTCCGATTCCCAGCACAATAACAAAAAATAGCTCAGAGAATTTGTGTTTTTGTTTAGTTATGTGCGTTCTTTGTTTTATTTTATTCTAAAATGATTAGTAATATTCAACTGAAAATTTATGTGAAGGAAAATTCTTCGACTTTCACATCATTGTAAACTGATTCAACGATGTAGTGAAGTCGAATGAGACTCACGTAATTTAATAGTATTTTATTGATAGTTAGTTATTGTTATTTGATAAAGAGTGAAACTTTCATGTTCGCCTGTCATTCAGCAATGTCAGATTTTTTTTTATTATCAAAATAATTTATAATATCTTGAAGTTGCTCTCAGATGTACTTTCAAACTGATAGTCGAAAGAAAAAAATTTTTTTTGGAAACTGTACAGTAAAACGTACAATTGCAACCTACAGTTGCATCAAAAAATCAGCATTTGCCAGATGAACTGAAAAAAAAAGGAAAATTGAAGATAAACAACAGAATTACACAGGAACCAATTTTGTGGTAAGCTTAGTTAGATACCTCAGCAAATTGGATCAGATGAGCCCATAGATAAATAAACGGAATGAAATAAATGATATCGGAAACTAAAAGTAAGAAAGTTGAAGTTCAATTAGCAGAATGTACTAACAATTAAATGCAACGGAATGAATCTCATACATTTATAATGCAACATGTAATTTCTAAGGAAAAGTCATAACACGAAAGTGTATGTTCAGTTTTTCTTAAAACCGGAGCATGATAATCAAAGATTAATTTTCTTATTAATCAATTTTAGTTTGTCGAAGAAATCAGTAATTTCTCAATTTTGATTGAACTTGGACATCGAGAAAGACTAAGTGTCTGTAGCTACTTCCTAAACTTAATTTCAACTCAGCTGGTGCTATATCCTCTTTTCTCTATCTTTTAGCTATATAACTCCTGTTTTGTATCTATATTCTGATACTGATATTCTAGTCATTCAGTCCTAAACTATTAGGAGTTCGCTTAATTTTTATTGCAGTAGCGGAGTTACAGCGGAGATATAATCTTAAAGAATGCGTATCTCTAACCATCATAAGCGATTAACTAATTCTCCATCAAATTCTTGCAAACTCATCATCAGGCTTAGGTTCAATCAAATAATTTCTTCAACTTTCTACAGAAAGTCCAACAAAATATGTAATTTTTAGATGAACATTGGTTTAAATTTATTGCCTCATTTCTTTTGCTTGTATGACAAATATTTTACAAATATTTTAAGTTTCCACAGGAACCTCATAATTTAACAAATCTTTTAGGCATTCTAATAGTGTAAGTAAATTCAGCAGATTTGTTGTCATCGAGTTTTTTAAATGTAGCTGTAGTAAGTTAACTAGGTTCCTCATCATGCCTTTAAATCAAGAAAGATATTTATAGATTTATCTTGAATGGTTTAGGGATCATCTTTCCAATGCATTTGCAAAATTTAAAACAAAATATTACTTCCCGCTTTGATTTCAAATTGCACAGCAGAGGATTGCATAGAGACAAGTATTAGCTTTGAAAGTTTGATACTTTCAACGTTAAAAATTAAATGACATCGATCAGAGAAATTGCTGTTGTTATTTTATTCATTAACAAAAGATTTCCGTTTATAATGAAAAATTCCAAGAGCCTTTACAAAGTCTTCTATAATTTTGTGGAGAAACAGTTATAAAAATCAGAGAAAAAAGGAAAAACATTCTCATTAAATGGAATTTAATATTCATAAATAAATCATATATATTTATTATATAAGCCATATGCTTATTATACACGAAGTAGTTTCATAAATATCAGTACGAACCTTGTGGAGGAACTACAAATTAAAGATTGGAGGAGTTTATCTAGAAGAAGTTTAGCTAGATAGTTTAGTTTAGAAGGAGTTTACCTAAAACAAAACCGACGCGAAAGTATTGTGGGAAGTAAAGTTGTTTGGCATTCGAAATATAGATTTCAAAACCACAAATAAAGACATTATTAAACTTTCTTTAACGTGCGGAGTGAACAATCTAGAAACACAATGGACACGCACAATCTACGCAAGGATTCGCACTCCGAGCTGTCATCGTGAAGAGACTGGGACGGACCGCCGTTTCGCACTTATTAGTGCTCATCAGCCAGCCAAACTCCACCGATAACATGCTCAGAAGATGCGAAACTTTAGCTATCCCGGCTCTTGCTCCCAAGAGCGGGACCTCTCCCTTTCTAGACTACACAGATAAAAAGACACTTCCGACGGATAAATATTCAATTAACATATTGCTAATAATACAGGAGGATTCAAAATAAAAATGGTTTTAAGCGATAATTCTATACAGAGTTATAGTAATTTCTATCCTAACAAATGCAAAGTAATTTGGCCATTGTGACAGTATATAACAGATGCAATTAACTGAGAAATGGATGACTGATCACTTCTTTCAGAGTAAGAAAGTGAGTCGAAGGGTTGAGCAAACAACCAAAGGATAAAATCATATCTGTGTTGATAAAACGATCAAAAGAAGAGACAGTGATAGTAAGGCTAGCAATTAAAAAAAAATGTATCGAGCATTGATTTAACAAAAACAAAGCTACTCTAATGCCAGTCTTTCCCCAAATTGGATTTCAAATTTATCCAAGGTGAACAATTCAATGCACAGCTGAAAAATTGGTCAGATCAACTTTTATGTCCAATGCGTTATCTAATACATTATGATAGAACTTGATATAAATTAAACAAATCCACCTCAAATAATACCATTGTCCCTAGGATAAAGTGACCAATTACTGGGACCAACTTTTCAGTTTTTACTGTTAGCCTATGTAATGAGGTGAAATTTGAGGATTAGGGTAAAGTGACCAAATGTCGGCCACATACTAACAAATAACCAGAAAATAAAAGATCTGATGACTTAGTTTATATGATTGAAACAAATTTTTAGATTTATTGTAATTTTAATGATATAAAGAAGTATGTCATTAAGAAAAATACCTATAATTAAGTTAACTACGCTTTAATTACTATAACCTTACAATGTGACCAAATATCGACCAGGGTGCCTTAAAGTCGGCCAGGGGATGACCAAATGTTGGCCAGTTAAAAATATGCATCAGTTAAACGTTGCTATTCACAGGATTTTATTTAAAAAATCTCATTTTAACATTTAGAATAGAAATTTATGTAAAAAATATTATGAAAATGTTTATTTTCTTCTCCTTGTTAGATTTTGGGAGTTTTCTTTCTTCTTCTTCAACTCTTGTTTCTGTTACTGTATTTCGCTTTTTTTTTGTTACATGTTCAGCTTTCTCTTTCTTCAAAGCAGCTGCTTTAGCCTATTTTCTCTTTTTTTTATTTGTAGCTCTTCCTTTTCTTTCTTTTCTTTTCATTTCATATAGGCCTACCATATTGATGTTAATATAAAATGTTTATTGTAAGTAATTTATTGTAACCTTATTTCATCCATGGTACGAAAGTGTTTTCTGGAATTTATAAAACTTAATATGTTTAATAATACAATTCTATGCTCTGATCGTTTCAATGTGCAATAGCCTAGCCTACAGTGGAAATATTGCAATAATAGATGAAAAGAAATTAATTTACCTATGCATTTTCAAGCCAAATTGTCCTTCTCCATCCCATAATTTCCTTGGCAGTTAAAAGGACGTTAATACTAATATTTCCCTTTTTTAAAAAAAACTATTTTATGGCTATGCCTCTGTGAATTCGGGAAAAAAATAGGGATTTTTAGTTATGTCGTGAGATCTAGGCTAGGTGTTGATAGAAATGTAAACCTCGGATACTAACCTCTATTCAAATATATCACATTATTTTTTTTTATAAAATTAATTTCTTTTCAGCCTACATATATACTTATATTCGAAAAGAAGTATAGGCCTAATCATCCTTTTAATAGGCAAAAACTGTACGTACAGATGTTGGTCGGTCAGTGTGTTTGTGTGTCATCCCAGTAGCGCTATAGCCACAGTATTTAAGCAAGAAACAAAATACAAGGTGGCGCCACCAACATTTCCGTGTCGTCCCAATAGTGTGTGGATCGACATTATTTTAGGGCAGGAGGTTAACTTATAATGACGCTGTAATGACTCACACACCTTATTGACTCTTCAAGCATATTTCGAAACTAACCTCTACACATGGATAATTACATGGTTGCAAGAAGTACCATGATCGAATTACATATATTGTTTTATTGCTTAGTCATCAGTCAAATTACACTTGGGCTGTTATAGAAGTCATGGCTTTTAAAAAATGAGCTTAGAACATCGTTTTCAATCTTAGATTTTTGAAAAATGTCATGGTATTTCAAAAATGTGGAATCTGTTTTACTTCCAAAAATATTTCACGGGTTGCCACTAGACATTAATAAGTAAGATAGATGTTTATATTTTTTTACTAAACTCTTAGGTAGGTTAAGCTACACTCTTACAAATAAATAATGGCCGACATTTGGGCTACTGTATGGCCGACATTTGGTCAATAGCTGGCCGACATTTGGGCCATCCATGGCCGACATTAGGGCAACTTGAAAGTGGAAAATAAAATATAAATACTGAAGCGCTTCAAGGTAATAAATACTAATTACTTAGGAAATAACGTTAAAATATCAGCTGAGTGTTTGCTAATATCAAAATCATACAAAAAACATGAAAATTAGGTATTGTTTTGGCTTGGAGAAAATGAATTCTCAAATTTGCAATCTGAAGAATCTCGCCAAAGCAATCGTTTCCCGCAACAATCAATCTCACGTCTTCGATAAGAGCTTAAAGTAAATGGCGACAACTGGAGATGACAATTGAAACTAAGATAGGATGGTAGTCCAAAGATGTAAAAATCGTGTAAAACGAAAAAAAACAAAGCTAGACCACTACGTGCTTCTTAAAATACAAAAAACATTTGGTGGCCAACATTTGGGCACCGGCCGACATTTGGTCACTTTACAATATTTGCTTTTGTCCACTGTATATGTGTTAGGCCTATTGAACTTGTAATAATTTGAAATAATTAACACAGATTAGCCTTAATTTTAACGAAATATCAAAAAAAATTTTAGTTAACCAAACACTAGCACTTTTTGTCTAAACATCATGTCTTTATTCTGGCCCCTGCCAGTAATTGGTCAACTGTGTTATATGCAGGCTTTAATAGCCTACACTTCAACTTAAATATTAAAGCAATGACCAATAAATTAATTGAGTGTGGTCTACGTTTTTCATATTTATTTTATAGAGGCCTAGCTTAATGTTTCACTATTAATTTTAATACACTTTTCAGAAAGTCCTCCGTAACATTTTTTTTCATTATTTAGACCTAAAACATTTAAAAACTTTGATTATCCGTATGTGCTTAAAATCAGTGATCTTCACAAAAATGACTCAAAATATGAGCTAAAATGCTAAATATAAATAGTATTTTAAAAAAGTCAAACGGACTTACAAGTTATGCTTAAGTCTGCACGGTCACTTTTTGCTTCATTTGTTGAATGCTTCTTTGACAAAGTGCATGCTTTCCCTGCTGCTTACATTTTCTATTTCTTTGCTCGTTGAATTTTTTGAGCCTTAGCCCTCTTTCGTTTTCTTTCTTCTTTTGTCTTTCAAAGTCTTCCTTCTTTTTCAGTGCTTCCATTTTATAATTGTATAAATTCATCGGAAATTAAGACGAAAATTTTTGGAACAAATGTTGCCTTTTGCAAAATGCCTTCGCCAAATGCAAAAACACATTTTTCTAAATAGATCCAAGTCTAATTTTTTAAACTTAAACAACAAACAATAAGGTCGTCACAATAAGGCTAGCAAAAACAGATGCGAACCTATTTTCATTTGGACTGAAATGTTCGCATGCTTAAATGTTAGCGAGAATTGAACCGTCGAACTTCAGAATAGTATCAGTACGGTAAAGTGACTTTTTTTCGTTTTACACGATTTTTACATCTTTGGACTACCATCCTATCTTAGTTTCAATTGTCATCTCCAGTTGTCGCCATTTACTTTAAGCTCTTATCGAAGACGTGAGATTGATTGTTGCGGGAAACGATTGTTTTGGCGAGATTCTTCAGATTGCAAAGTTGAGAATTCATTTTCTCCAAGCCAAGGCAATACTTAGTTTTCATGTTTTTTGTATGATTTTGATATTAGCAAACACTCAGCTGATATTTTAACGTTATTTCCGAAGTAATTAGGATTTATTACCTTAAAGCGCTTCAGTATTTACATTTTATTTTCCTATTTCAAATTGTCCTAATGTCGGCCATGGATGGCTCAAATGTCGGCCAGCTATTGACCAAATGTCGGCCATGCAGTAGCCCAAATGTCGACCATTATTTATTTGTTAGCAAGTAGCTTAGCCTACTTAACAGTTTAGTAAAAATATATAAACGCCTATCTTATTTAATAATAAAGAAGGTTTAACGTGCATTAATGTAATATGAAAAGGGAAGAAAAATCTCTAAAATGCACAAATTCGTTAGAATTGTTTGCCTTTAACGCATTGAGCCATTATCAAAAGCAATCTGGGACAGCTGTTTCGTTCTTATTAGGACTCATCAGCCAGATTATCACTCATCACCTATCTTACTTAGTAAAGACTAGTGGCAACCCGTGAAATATTCACGAAAGTAAAACAGATTCCACATTTTTGAAATACCGTGACATTTTTCAAAAACCCAAGATTGAAAATGATGTTCTAAGCTCATTTTTTGAAAGCCATGACTTCCATAACAGCCCAAGTATAATTTGACTGATGACTAAGCAATAAAACAACATATATATTTTGATCATGGTACTTCTTGCAAGGTACTTCTTGTAATTATCCATATTTAGACGTTAGTTTCGAAATATGCTTGAAGAGTCAAAAAGATGTGTGAGGCATTATAGCATCATTATAAGTTAACCTCCTGCCCTAAAATAATGTCGATCCACACAAAGAATAGCACTGTCGGGATGAAACGGAAAAGTTGGTGGCGCCACCTTGTATTTTGTTTCTTGCTAAAATACTGTGTCTATAGCGCTACTGGGATGACACACAAACACACTGACCGACCAACATCCGTAAGTACAGTTTTTGCCTATTAAAAGGATTATTAGGCCTATACTTCTTTTCGAATATAAGAATATACGAAGGCTGAAAAGAAATTAATTTTACAAAAAAAAATTTGATATAATTAAATAGAGGTTAGTATCCGAGGTATACATTTCTATCAACGCTTAGCCTAGATCTCACGACATAACTAGGAAATCCCTAGTTTTTTTCCGAATTCACAGAGGCATAGCCATAAAATAATTTAAAAAAAAGAGAAATATTAGTATTAACGTCCTTTTAACTGCTAAGGAAATTATGGGATGGAGAAGGACAATTTGGCTAGAAAATGCATAGGAAAATGAATTTCTTTTCATCTATTATTGCAATATTTCCACTGTAGGCTAGGCTATTGCACATTGAAACGATCAGAGCATAGAATTGTATTATTAAACATATTAAGTTTTATAAATTCCAGAAAATACTTTCGTACCATGGATAAAATAAGGTTACAATAAATACAATAAATTACTTACAATAAACATTTTATATTAACATCAGATGTAGTATATGAAATGAAACTGAAAGCCGCAAAAGAAAAGGAAGAGCTACAATAAAAAAAAGAGAAAATAGGCTTAAAGCAGCTGCTTTGAAGAAAGAGAAAGCTGAACAACTAAAAAGAGAGAAAGCGAAAAACAGTAACAGAAACAAGAGTTGAAGAAGAAGAAAGAAAACTCCCAAAATCTAACAAGGAGAAGAAAATAAACATTTTCATAATATTGTTTACATAAATTTGTATTGTAAATGTTAAAAGGAGCTTTTTTTAAATAAATTTCTGTGAACAGCAATGTTTAACTGATGCATATTTTTAACTGGCCAATATTTAGTCATCCCCTGGCCGACTTTAAGGCACCCTGGCCGACATTTGGTCAC
>JAFIDM010001028.1:65023085-65033534 GCA_023159025.1 Thereuonema tuberculata
AATTGTATTAAAATTAAGAATTGTTGAATTTGTAACAATTGTAAATAATATGTTAGTAGCATTTTAAGGATAAAATGCTAAGTTTTGTTAACAACTATGCTAAGGAATTTTTTTGTAATTTAATATCACCTGACTATACATTGTAATCTTGAAGAAGGAAGATAGAAAATTCTTCCGAAAATTCGATAATAAAATGAAGTGTAGATGAAGTTTTTTCAATATTTTTAACTGGCCAACATTTGGTCATCCCCTGGCCGACTTTAAGGCACCCTGGTCGACATTTGGTCACATTGTAAGGTTATAGTAATTAAAGCGTAGTTAACTTAATAATAGGTATTTTTCGTAATGCCATACTTCTTTATTTCATTAAAATTTTACAATAAATCTAAAAATTTGCTTCAGTCCCATAAACTAAGTCATCAGATCTTTTATTTTCTGGTTATTTGTAGTATGTGGCCAACATTTGGTCACTTTACCCTATGGTCGAGTGGCTACAGCGTCAAACTTCTAACCTGAAGGACGGCAGTTCGATTCCTGCTCATGCATGGTGGCATTAAGTTGAAAAGGCAACCGAAATTGGTTCGCATCCATAATTCAAATGTAATCTACCCAGTATGATAATAAGTTTATTTAGATAATAAGGCGAATTGAAAGTATACACGTTGAGTTCGCTTTCACGCCATGGACTGTCATCGATGGGTATCTGGGACACAAATTCCGTCCGTGTTAGAACTCATCAGCCAGATTTCCCCACGATGATAAGCCCAGAAAGGCGCGGTAGCCTATGTATTTCTCTCGAACTCCTGGAAATGGAACCCCACAATAGCAAACAACAACAATAAATTACTGTAACCAGTACAGATTGAAAAACCTTAGCCTACTAACTGCTCGGCACATAAGGCATTTAATTATAAGGGACAAAACAAGGACTAAATTGAATTTAATAGGACTGTTTAATGTGCATGAATCTAACATAAAAAGGAGAATTGAAAGAATACATATTGAGCACACTTTCATGCCTAGTAAGTATTAGTGCAGATTTTTAAATCTGTATTGGTTACAGTAATTTATTATTATTGTTTGCATTTGTAGGGTTCTATTTCCGGGAGCGGGAGAGGAATCCATAAGGTTTGCCTTTCTGGCTTATCATCGAAGGTGTATCTGGCTGATGAGTCGTAATAAGGGCGAAACAGCTGTCCCAGATTCCTAATGATAACCTAAGGTGTGAAAACAAACTCAATGTGTATTCTATCAATTCCCCTTTTTATATTACATTCCTACATGTTAAACTGTGCTAATATTTATTTAGAACTACAAATTTTTTTCACAGAATAATGTTCTAAATTGAGCCATTTCATGAGAATGAGCGTATTAAGTGCTTCGCCTCACTTAAGGCTTAAAGAAATTAATTTAAAAAAAACTCATAGGCCTAACAGTGGACTGTTAGGTATAGGATATGCTTTTGAGAATTTAATTTGCTGCACACAAATATTTCAGGAGAGCCTAGAATAATCCCATTAGCTAACGTGTTTCTGGCCCTGTCCGTATTTGGTTTACAGAATAAGACACGAGATGCCAGTTTTAGGTTAACACGTGCCAGTATTAATTCGTTTTACCATGCCACAATGTTTTTTGTTTTTCGTCAGAATAAACATAAACTATACAAAATACAGCTTGAAATAGTAAGCTTTAAAACATAAATTACGTTCCCACACTGTTGTTTTGGGAACGGCATTTGTTCCCGAAGTACATTGCATTTGCTTCTTAGTACTCGGCATTTGTTTATTTTCAAAGTCTTCACAGTAAACTTCACAGTAAAGTCTTGCCCAAGTGAAAGCTGAACCGTAGCATGAACGTAATGCATCATTACCTATAGAGTGTTATTTATTATAAAGCGCTTCCTCTTCAAAAAACAAAAATTGGCTAAAAGTGAAACTGAAATCTATCAGCATTTAGTGAGTGCAGTTAAACAATAATTCAGCCAATGGTATTAGAGCAGAACAAGTTATTATGAAGAGTGTCAGTATTTGGCCAGGTGCCAGGGTTTAGTCTTAAGTCTACCTACTTTAGCCTAAAAATAAAAGACAAGGGAGACCACTACCTACAAAGCAGGTTTCGGGTCCCCAGCTCAAAAGACAACAACAAAAACACAGACAAACATAAAAGAACAAGACATGAAAGAAAAAAAAAAGTGTCCAACAGGCAAAACAAGGCCTATAAGAAAAAAAAGTGTCCAACAGGCAAAACAAGGCCTATAAGAAAAAAAAAGAAAACCTTCCACTTAAGCAAAATAAAGTGGGGAGAAAAGAATTGCACCCTTACCCAACTGGCCGCCAGAGACCGCACTAATGGGCTGCAGTACAGTTCGCAATTCCCTTGGCATTGCTCCCACATTCCTATAATGTAAGTGGCGAGAGGAAAAAAAAAGAATCAAAAACTCTCAGCGGCCATCAACTGAGGATAAAAATATATTTGAACTGGTGGACTTAAACCCCAAAAGAACAAACAGATAATAAAATAAAAATAAAATAAAAGGATAAGCCGACCACCAATAAATAAAAAAAAAACCCAATGAAAATCTATACAACAGTTAAAAAAAAAAGTTATTTTCATTAAAATGAAAGGTAGGGAAAATTTTTATACATCAAATTTCTCCATACGACAATAATTCGCATAATGTTTTGATGAAAAAAAATTCTTATTGTTATAGTTATACGATTTTGTTATGGTAAGATTTCTTATTGTTTATATTATATTCTTAATAAGGCTTGAAAAAGCAGAAAGATTTATTTTTGCGAAATTTTGGATGGAGATTTGAACATTAAAATTAAATGAATTGTGTCACCTGCTAAATACATTATAGTTTTTATTGATAATAGATTATTTCAAAAAGAAAAATTTTAAAGCAATTAATTCAATTTATTAAAATCAATTTCTTTTTTGTTTTTATAATTTTTTTTCATTTTGACTTAGAAACAGAAATATCCTAATGTCACCAGAATTCAGCAAAGTAAAGAAGTTGGAAAGAAATGTAATCAAATGGAACAATCATTACCAAAATTTGCTGCTAATGTCAAAGTCAGAAACATTCGAGGAAGAAAAGTACTAAGTAATGATTCAAACACTTTCACAATTGGTATCACTGGACTGGACAGAATATTAACGAAGCAAACAAGTTCAGTTACAAAGATCTTTTGGTTAATAGTCTTAATTTCATTCACTTCAGTCTGTATTTATCACATTAAGGAAACAATTTCCGATTATATCAACGGTGTACCAGATATTAAAATATCGTATCAACGAAATATTTCGATCAAGTTTCCAACCATTACATTTTGCTGGAAAAATCCTTTCCTTCAGTCACCAGGAATTCAGGAGATTCAAAGTCAATACATAGACTATTTTAATATCTCTAATTCCAATGTTGATGATATCCATTTTTCGAAATTATTAGAGCTACCAAACAAAACTGTCAATGATATTTGGGATGTAACTGCACCACCAAAGTTTAGTCTGGCAACTTCAAAGGTAAGCTTTTTATTTCAATGAGTCTCAAAATTTAAATTGAAAAGTGTTATTGAAATTATTATGTTCAATTTGATTTTTAAACCTTTAGAAAAATTATGAAGATAAATTTCATCTTTAAATTAGTATGAGGAATGCTGAACTGTCCGATGACTTTCATTATATACATTTGTTTAGTTCTAAGATATAAAGTAGACACCGACACACAAAATTTAAAAATTAAAAAGCTTTAACATATTAAAAAGCTTTTTAATTTTTAAATTTTATATGTTCAAATGCACACATTCAAAATCCATTTGTTTAGTTCTTATTTTTATCTTATCGTTTGAATCAATTTTTGTGTGATTTCAATTGGTAACATAGTACGACGCATAATTATTTGTGTGCAAGCAGCCAAGTCCCATCAATTAAGTAGCACTAAATTTCAATTTTAATTTTTTCGTATCATCGCATCTATTAACTCAATGATTTTCAATACTGCGATCAGTACAGCGAAAGTGAAAAAACTTCTCTCGTCCTAAGATATATAAAAAAAGAAATTATAGATCAAGGACAATGTGTTAAAAATTAAGTTTAAATTCATTCTTTATGCTCTAATGCTTTGCTCTCGTTGCTCTAATGCAAAGATTTAGCATCGCTAAGATCCAACATCGTCTGCCATTCACAGCCAATTTCTCCAAACAGTCGTTATATACTCCTCGATTAAGACCAATCTAATAGTCCAGTCCTAAACTTACAGTATACTTATACACTTAAATTAAGGGATCTTGCAAAATGAACTGTTCTGGTTGTCCGGTCGGGACCAAACTTGGTAGGGGCTGCAGAAGGTCTTCCCAATACCATCCCCACACAAAAAGTTAAGGTGCCTCTAAGAGAAGAAATAAAAATGTCCGCAACGTCATTGTGACAGAAGCCCCTGAAGTACTATCCAGGTGTTTCTGAAAGGTATAAAAAGCATTCAGTGGGCTGTATGGTCCGCCGCAGAGCTACGCAATGGCATATTGCACACCAGAGTATCAAGCAAACTTTGGGGGATTGCATCCCACTCTTCAACCAACGCTGTTGTCAGCTCGGGTAGCGTTCGTGGTGGTGGAATGTGTCGAGCACCACGTCTTCCGAGAGCATCCCATGCATGTTCGATTGAATTCAGTTCCGCGGATGTCCTCATGTTGCAGATACCGATGGATGTCCTCATGTTGCAGATACCATAAAACTACACAACTACAGTCATAGAGTCCAACTATGTTCCAAATGTCCCTTCAAACAAAATTATATCTAACACGATTACTAATGACATCTAATTGATGTGAGTTGTACTGAGAGTAGTTAAGCCGTGACGCAATTAGTTCCAAGAATAGAATAGAACATAACACCACTTGTTTTGATAGTATAGTCATTGACGTCAGAGAAGCGAATTTGTGCCTGTCGTGCCATCTGAAAACATTTATTCAGAAATATTACTTCCAAAGACGCAGGAGTATTGATGTTTGCGTCTTTACATTATTAAAGATAATGTTATTATTATGTGTTTTAGATATAGTTAGGTTTACAAATATGCTAATTTCGAGGATTATGGCGAGAAGTTAGGAATTTAGTACGTTAATTTCAACTCTAGTCCAAATTACTTGTTGGAGAATTCTTGAAAATCATTTTATTTTGTTCCAGAATATCATGTCGCATGATAAAATTTTTCAAAGAAACGTGGGCGGACTGCTTAAAAGATGTGCAGTGACCGGCAAATTGAACTATGTCTAGCTGACAGCAAAAAACCAATAGATACCGGTCCTTCAGAATCATTCATCAAATACCTGTCAGATAAAAGGAAGGAAATTGTTGATCAGAGTAAGAGTAAAGGTCAAAAGAAGAGGCTGAACGTTGCGGCAGGAAAGAGCATTTCTGCAGAGTAATTATAGCAATTTTCTTTACCTTCCACTTCAAAGGACAAAAAGAGCAAACCAAGTAAGAAGAAGCTGCAATCTGATAGTGAAAGTGAAAGCTGGGGAATCTTCTGAATCCTCTCGAATCTTTATGAGGAAGTAAATGAAGATGCTCCAATAGAAGACATTCCATTGAATTACCAAGATTTCATTCGAAATCCAGGTGACTTCATAGTAGTCGAATAAGAAGGAGAATCTTGGCCAAGGAAAGTCAAGTTTGCCTAAAACGATGGAGCTTATGTCAACTGTATGGCACTATATGGCCTGTCTAGAAGTGGCCAGAAAAAGAAAATTGCATCTACTGCCCAAATAAGGATATTAAATTCCCAATAAATCCACCATTGCAAATGAATTCAAAGCGGGCATTATATCGTGTCCAGAACCGGAAGACGGATGGGGAAAACCAAAAAATAAAACGATCTGTCTCTATTTTCATACCGTATTTCAGTGATTAATAATAATTATTCCTTATCTGTTGATCCCCTAAAATCTAAATTAATGTTTGTTCTTTTAATGTTCTCTATGGGGTGATATCCTAAATTGTATTTTTTTTTTCAATAATATTTATAGCTTTTTTTGTTTGCATAAAACTGTTGTTGTTTTTACAAGCAACATATCAGGCTGTCATATACTTGCAAATATCAGCCTGACATGTGATTTACGGTGGGGCAGACGGAACCCATGAAGCACGGCACGCCACCACGCCAATGAGCTGGTAGCAGCAACACAGACCACTGAATCCAGACAAACAGTATACAGGCGACTCCATGCAGTTGGTCTGTATGCTAGGAGACCCATGAGTTGAGGTCCTGGAAGGGGCGCTTGTTGTGGTGTACTGAATACGCACCATGAACACATGCACAATGGTGCCATGTCATGTTCTCCGACGAATCTCGATACAGTCTAGACTGTGATTTACGAGGATCCGCAAGAACCAGGGCCAATCTTGCCAACATCGTCTAACACGACCGGTACGGGAATGGCAGTGTGATGGTATGGGCAGGCATTATGCTGGGCTCTTGTATACCACTGCGTTCTTCTTAAAATAGATTGAGATTAAGTCAATTATTTGTGATGATAAAATTATACTTTAGCTGCAAACAAGCTCGAGGGATTGATATATCTATTTTTCTTTTTACTTACTTCCAATTAAGAATGAATTTAGATGATGATTTAGTCCGTTAAATCATAAAATAGAAAAGTTTTTAAAAATCATTTAAATGTAAAATCAAAACTTAAAGTTTAGTTAATAAAACTTTGTATTTACGTTGCATCACATAAGTCACATAAAGTTACAATACAATAGAGGAAATGTGCCTAATATGCGACACATTTTTTGAAATGCGCTTTTGAACAGCTCAAAATAGAAATTATTTTATTTTCATAATTCCATAGGAACTTACATCATTATAGTTTACAACACGTTTACCAAATGTGGAATAATAAACAAACATTACATGTAGATATGAAAAGTTTACAAATAAGTCGGAAATCAGGAATGAAGTTAAGGTTTCCTAATATGGGACAGTAAACAAAAGTTTATGAGACGTTAACATGTATTTCTCTGAACAACATATGGTTAGTTTTATACATAGACCTAATTATATTTGATTTTCCTACATTGAAAAATTGTCTTCTTCAACACCACAATCTTCATGAGCCCAGCGATAACATATAGTGCACTGTGCCCAGTTTTCTCTATGTTTGTCGTCAGAGAAACGACCAGTGCAGAAGAGGCATTCTGTGTCATCATCAGTGTCCTTATCGGAATCACCATCCTCATGAAGATGAACATCAGAATCAAAGTCACTCGATGATTCTTCTATTTTTCATTTTGAGAATTCTCCGTTTTTCTTCCCGAATAACTTTTTGGCTTCTTTCTTCTTAGCTTCAGCTTCTAATTTCTTTTTTCTCGATTGTTGTAATCGCTTTTTATAAGGGGAAGATGTTATCAACTCAGCAGAACCCAATCGTGATGTTCCCTAAACGGCCGAATCTCCAGAAGGCTTGGTAATCTGAAGAAATGGTCTGATGTCTTTAGGGCTGACAGCTTCACCAACCCCACTACGACCAGATTTATTTTCATTTTCGTCATTTTTTTGAGAAGAGTCAACTTGTCTATGAATTGAAAATTCATGCTGCCTGAAGATGTTTCGATTTAATGGGATGAGCCCTCTTTTTCTGAAGACATTCACAGAAGCTTCCATTGTGGCTTCTCTGGTGTAGGCTGCTCCCAATAACCTGGCTATTAGTACTATCGCAAATTTGGATGAAACCAATTATCAATAATTATAGGCAATTTTACAACAAATGATAACAATAAAATAGAACTGCAATATCCACTCACCTTTAAGTACAAATATTTATTTAGCACGAACACCACAGAAACTTGAAAAAGAATTATTTTAACAACAACCTTTCTGTAATGGCGTAGTTGTCGTTGCTGTAGTCCTTGAACCTACTGGAAAACTGTTTAAGAAACTTTCCAGCAGAGGTTAACTTCTACAGCGGCCGTAATCTCGTTATCTCATATTAGGGAACCATCGCATATTAGGCACCTTTCCTCTACCCCCGTTCGACTGATCTGGAACAGACACTTTGGGGCGCGGAAGTTAGGCACCGACAGAAAGCCTACGGGACGAAGTTGGGGTTGAGGGGCCGGCCTGACGCCCGCCCGCCATTAACTCTCGGGAAAGAAACCCGATTCCCCTTTTACAGAGGGCTGGTTAGACCCTATGACCCGTTTGGAGGAGAAAGAACATGGAAAAATTCCCACCCTTCGCCGAGGCCGGGAATCGAACCCACTTTCTCCAATCCGCAGTCAAGCGCCCTAACCGCTTGGCCACCGGGCCCACACATAAGTCACGTAAAATAAACAAAAGATAAAAAAAAAGGAAAATTCAAAATGAGAATTTTCTAATCTAAATCATTAAAGGACTTTTCTAAAATTACTTAAGAAAATCTTGCTTCATAACCAATGACAATTTGATGAAATAGTTAATGCTACGTGAAAGATTAGAATAATGATGACCGAAATACTGTAAACACTCTGTTCAGCCTTCGTTCTGAGAATAAAAATGAAAAAAAGATATGAGAATTAATTCGATGATCACGTAAGACTTGCCCTAAAAACCTTAGATCATATAGGACTAATTAACAAATTCAAATTCTAAAACCTTTAAAATTTCAGAGACTAGTTTCGGATTGCTAATGATGCAATCCTTTTTCAATGTGAAGAAACTTCCAACGGGCAGCACTCTTTATTAAATAAGGCTACTAATAAACATTGAGTCCTCGCGGCGAACTATTCAACGGCGATCGAAGGAACTCCTTTCGATCCATATTTGTGTATCCCCACACACACACACATACACACATACATACACACAAAAAAAACAAAAAAAAACGAAAAACTCATTCCGGAAAACGAGGAAAGAGGGGGGGAGGAAACTAAGCATGTCTGTCCTGCGATACAGTCCGTGCGAGGACGCTATATTTATTGGTAATATTTATTGATGTAATAAAGAGTGCTACCTGTTGGAAATATTTCATACTGGAAAAAGATTCCATTATTAGCAATCCGAAACTAGCCTGTGAAATTTAAAAACTTTTTAGAATTAATTTGTTAATTTGTCCTATAGAAATGTTTTAATTCGTTAAAAGCTGGAAATGATTTTATTTCACTTTGGGCATCCCAAATAAGAGTAATATCATCATCATTGAATCTATATTAACCTTAAATTACAGATACATACAAAATTTTCCTTATTCTGTATTATTTGTTTATTATATCCTGAAGAAGTCCTTTAAATAGGAAGAAATATAGATATCGTTGAAATAAAGAAAAGTATAGAGGAGTTAGACTTTCTTCATTTTGTATGTATATGTAATTTAAGAGTAATATGAGATTGCGACGGTTACTGAAACATTTTTGTATAGCTTCTTTTCATTAACAAAAATATATTTATTTGCTTCATTTCAAATCATGTATATTACATTCGCCGTGCTGGCGTGGTCGTGCGGTCTCGGCGGCGGCCAACCGTGGCGACCAGTGCGCCAGTACCTGGGTTCGAATCCCGGCAGTGGCATGGCTGTTTCAATTTCCTTTCCTGTGTTGTCCAGCCTCTTCTTCACTTTCTCTTCGGTCTGACGTCATTCCTTAATGGCGTCCTGGGGGCAGGCAACGGGAAACCACCCCCAGTATCTTTCCTCAGGTGTTTCTGGGAGATCCATGTGTGACCTCCATAGAACTGGACCTGTCTTCGGACAGAAAACTATGGATGGATATTACATTCATTTATTTATCCTTCGCTATTTCTCTCTCTTTCTACTTCTTCTACATCATTCGGTAAAATGCAAATCATTAATATTATATCTTCTAAATGTTACGAATGATTTGTAGCAATTACAAGTAGTAACAGACATGTATTAATTAAAGAAAAATATTACTCAAAAGTAAAGATGCCGCTGCGCAGAAAGAATAAATATTGTCAAATGTTTCTTTCAACAATTACACTTCAGAAAAATTCCCCTATTTGAATGAATTGGAAAATATTTATTCTCATTGAATAATTTAAATTCCTGTTTGTTTGTCTGTTGAGTTTATACTTAGGTTGATTTTTTTTTTAATATTTAAGATAATAAATTTGAGTAGAAAGTCGGATTCATTGTATTATGCATATCACAATTTATCAAAGCGCTTTCCATGGTTTAGGGCAGTCATCCAATTTCATATTATACGTAAAAACATTCATAATCACAAGAATTATGAAACATACAATGTAGATGGATTACAATTAGAAAAATGAGGATAACTCATATCTTGTAACAATACCTTAGGAAAATAATAGTAGAACAGAAAGTGAATATAATTTTGTTCTAAACCATAAATTTAAGGGCGACCCGTAATAATAAAAATATAAAAATATTAATAAAAAAATAAAGTACAATAACTTAAGGGCAATTAAAAAAAGTTAGGAAAAAAAAA
>JAFIDM010001028.1:65033634-65053623 GCA_023159025.1 Thereuonema tuberculata
GCATTCTGCGAAAGCTGCAAGCAAGGAAAATCAACAAATATCCGCCAAAAAAGAATAAGTGAGATCCGTTCTTCAAAGCCACTAGAATATGCATATTCAGATTTGTGCGGTCCCATTCAATCTACTGGAAGTCAACAAAAACAATACATTCTGACGTTCGTTGATGACTATTCTCGACGAAGTTTTGTTGAAGTAATCAACAGTAAAGAGGACGTACACGAAAAACTGAAATCTTTCATCGCGTATGCTTAGAGGTCATGCGGACATAAAATCAAGCACTTACTGACAGATCAAGGAACCGAATTCAACAACAAGCACATTAGCGACTTGCTTAAAGCTAAAGGAATAAAGTTCGAGCATTCCTCAGCATACCAACCTGAGCAGAATGGTATAGCAGAACGTTTCAACCGATCCACACTTGAAACAGCTAGAACCCTGTCGAAGCAAGACTAACACTAAATTATTGGCACTATGCGGTTAAATGTGCAAATTACCTATTAAACAGAACTCCCCACAGAAGTATTAATAATGAGATACCTTTAACCCGTTGGTAAGGAAGTGAAAGGGCACCTCGCGTACAACATCTTAAGAAATTCGGATGCTTAGCCTATTTGAAGATCCCTAAGTCTCAGATTTGCAATAAGTTTGATCCAAGAGTTCGTAAGAGAATTTTTCTTCGATATTTCGCTACTACGAGGGGATATATTATTTATGACGTTGAGAAACGCAAAATAGAAGAAACCAGGAATGTTTCCTTTAATGAAAACAGACGAGGTTGCGAGCTACTACTCCATAATAATTTCAAGAAAGAAAATTATAATCTTCTCAAAGCAAGTTTGAACAAAAGGAAATGTGAAGTTTGTCTGAAGAGAATAGTTCAGAAGAAGATATTAATAATGAATAAAACAAAGTTTCGCAAGAAGATAGCACAGAAGGTGAAAATAGCAATAGTGAATCAGAAGGTGAAAAGTCTGATGATGATAGTACATACATGAATTTAAAAAGAAGGAAAATTTCACGTAACCCTAGGATTAATATTAATGTAAGCAAACATAAAGAAGAACCATCCAGCTACTCCGAAGCCATCCATGGTAAAGAGAGCACCAAATGGAGGGAAGCAATTGCCGAAGAAATCAAGAATTTGGAGGATCACCAAACTTGGATTGAATCAGAAGTCCCTGATTACGTAAATCCGTTAACAACACAATGGGTGTTCAAAATAAAGAAGGATGACACCAGAAAACCCTGCAAATACAACGATAGATTGGTAGTAAATGGCTTCATGCAGAGAAAGGGAATTAATTACGAAAGAACTTACGCTCCAACGCCTAGCCTGTCTAACATTAGATTGTTATTGGCATTAGCAGTCCAGAACAACTTGGCCATACACCAGTGTGATGTCAAGGGAGCATACTTAAATGAATCATCGACAACGATATCTATATCGAAGTCCCCGAAGGAGTATGTCTTAAAGATAGGAATTACAACGGATTAAAGCTTGTCAAATCACTCTATGGCTTAAATCAAGCTGGGAGGAATTGGTTTGAGACACTACATCAGAAACTGGAGGAAAATGGTTTCGAAGCGTTAAGAACAGAACCATGTATTTTTGTTCGTAAAATTGGCAAAGAGAAATACTTCATATTGGTCTATGTGGATGATATGCTTATCATTGGAAGAGAAATCCAAGTCACCAATGATATAAAAGAATCTCTAAACCAAATTAGGCAACCGCTTAGATAACCGCTATAAAGGAAAATCAACCACAGGATACGTCGTCTACATTGGAAATTGTGTTGTTACATGGGTCTTCAAGAAACAAGGCTTAGTGGCTCATTCTACTCAAGAGAGCGAGCTTGTGGCGTATTGCGATTGCGCCAGAGTCATCATAAGTGTTAAAAAAGTCCTCGAAGAGTTAAAGTTCAGAGATTTATCGAAATCATCAAGTGAACTTCAATGTGATAACCAGCCCACTGCACGGATGATTCAAGATCAATATAATCAAACAAGGAGCAAGCATATTGACCTTAAATACTATGTGATAAAGGATTATGTGAAAAAAGGTGAAATCAATTTAAAGTATGTTCAGAGCAAGGACAATGTGGCTGACATTCTGATAAAAGAACTCAGTAAATCAAGAACCGAAGAGTTAAGATCAAGGATAAACCTATTAGTTAAGTGATGTGATGTTTTCAACATTTCGTTTATGTTCACCATAATCATTGGAGGGAAAGATTGTGCTTCAATAAATTGAGACACTTTCAATTATTGTAGTGAACATGTGTGCTACTAGGAAATAACTGTTTAAGAACAATCAAGAGTTAAGTGATCATGAAAGCTGTTCATGTTCACGATTGTTTGTTAAGCCAACAAAGACTTTCGCGTGTTCACGATTACTTGTTGTGTTGTGTGTTCCTTAGTCTTGCTGCTGTTCGCTGTATTAGGTTGAAGACGACAAAAATGGCAATCTCTATTTTCCGAAGATGAAAGAATTCAAGGAGTTATGAGTATATTAAGTATTGATGCAATCAAAGAGAATGAATACCTTGCATAATACAAACTGCCTCGTATTTATCGTGATATAAAGGATTATACATCTAAACAAGTAATCGATAGTAATTCCATGATCAATGTTTTTTCAGGGATTCCACATAAGGTTATGGACATGCCACAACTGTTAATATGTTTTAAATCAAAAATTAATTAGTTTTGTTATCAAATTTAAGCTTTTTTTTAAAATTCACACATATTACTTAACAATGTCAACAACATAGCTCGGAACAACATTTTTTAAAAAGTTCCCTTCAAATATATCATATTTCTGGTTAATATCTATATCCTATTAAATTTTGTAGAATTATTTATTTTACAAATTAATTCATATACAATGTGATCGTAATAAAACTTGGCCTATTCAGAGCACTCTATAGCTGTAACCAATAAGAGGACTGAGATCAAAAATAGTGTACAGACTATTCAAAGAATGCGGAAATGGATTATGCAATAAAAAACAACGTAGGGATAGTGATTAGTGATTAGTGCTTCGCAACGGCTTCTGAGTCACCATTACTTTAGAATAGACTGCGCTGGGGTGGTCTAGAAAATGCTCGCGTGTGTCTGTTTGCGACCCTACGCTATCTTACCCACCCCTATTTATATGCAATAATCGTCATTATTAACTCAAACCTTGTTAATACACTGAATTCCTAATGATTTAAAAAACAAAAACAAAACTTTAAGTTGAGAAACTGTGAAAAGATTTAAAATGTGGAGAAAAAATGAAGAATAAGAATTGCCCATGAGGGGACCAAACCCACAACCTTCGCGTTATCAGCACCACGCTCTAACCAACTGAGCTAACAGACCATCTACAACAGGGGTGCTCAGACTTGTAGTGTCTGCGATCGACCACAAAATATTTAGGTGACAAGCGATCGAAGGCCGACTATTAGGACTAGGCTAAGGCATAGCTACTAAAGAAAAAACATACATACTAAAGAAAAATGCTTTTATTGCACATAGAGATATAAATAGGCTACGTACCTAATTACGTAATTGTAACATAGCCTTAAATAGCTAATTTTGACTATGTTGAAGCATGACACTGCTTTTCATCCACGTGCTTTTCAAAGATGGCATGTAATTACTGAGCGCCAACCGCAAGCATGATAACAGGTGTTCATCAGTAAGCCAATTGCGATATTTTGATATAATTATTTTCATTTCTGAAAATGCAGATTCGCACAAGGAAGTTGATCTGAACAATCCTGTTAACTGAAGAGCTATTTGTTTCAAACATGGATATTTGTCTTCGGGTATCAAAGACCAAAATTTGGTATCTTTTGCTCTGGCTTTGAGATGTACAACTGACATTATCTGCAATACCTCATTTTGGACAGAAGACATCTCCATATGGAAAGTGTTTGATATTTCAGTAGCAGATTTTTCAACGTCTTCACAAGCAAATGAATAAGTCATGAAAGTTATAATATCCGTCTGTTTATCGAAATGAGAAAAACGTCTTTCGCTCAGAATGTTTTTTTAGCTCTGTCTCGTAATTATCGTAATTTAAGTGAGAACTTGCTCTTGCCTCCAAAGCTGGAAAATTTTGAGCTTTTTGTTCAGTTGATTAATCAATAACTTAAATTTGTTAACAGAGTCTATTGCGCTAATCATGTCGATAACGGTTTGATTTTTACCCTGTAGCTCCAAGTTAATGATATTCAAATGATTTGTCACATCTGATAAGAAAGCTAAATCAAAGAGCCACTTTTCGTTTTTATGTATCTCAGTGTCGTCACATCGTTCATCTAGAAAAGAAATAATTTCAGGTAGTAATTCCTAGAACCTTTTTATAAATTTTCCGCGGCTCATCCACCTCACGTCTGTATAAAGAAGTAAATCAGTGTGCTCAGCAGACTCGCTAGCTTCCAATTTCTCTTTGAAGAGCGTCTTTCCAAGCTTTGCGCACGGATGGAATTCACGGTTTTCATGGCAGTGTCCATGGCATCTTTCATATTTAGTATTTTTGAACATAAAGTAGAACCCCTCTCTGTCCGCCCTCGGCTGGTCCGCCACTCCGGTTGATCCGACCATGCTCGAGCCGGCCGAATTTGCCCCCGACTCGTCGGTGACTCACCACCTCTCGCACCATTGTGTTTGTGTTTACTTGCATATACAGTGACGTAGATGGTGAAAACGCTCTTAAGAATCGCAAAACATTGAAAAAGCCTAAGCTTGAACTGCTTGACAAAGCAGTAAAACCGTATATTTTACTGTAAATCCATATTTTTCTTTATTTTCTGATAATCCGATGTTTTTTGCATTCCGACCATACCCCCAGTCCCAAAGGAGACGGATTAGAGGGGTTCTACTGTAAAACTTGCTGATGAATGATGCAATAGAATGTGAAAAAACGATGGGAAGTCATCATTAGCTCGACACAATGCAACAAACCCATTTTTATTGGCAGTCATGAATGGTGCTCCATCTGTTGTAATGCACACGAGTTTGTAAAAAGTAGCACATACTTTTTTACAAAATTCAGAAAAGCGTCGTAAATATCTTCTCCGCGAGTTTTTTCTTTAAGTGGTAGCATAGTCAACAATTCTTCTTTAGCCGACATATCAGAAAATACCATTCGAATGAAAGTACATAACTAGGAAGTATCAGTCATATCAGTGGACTCACCAAAGTGCAAAGAAAAGTATGTATATTCTATCTTATTACTTTTCAGTTTGGCTCCAAACTGCTAATGATCTCGACACATCTAGTAATAGTTGGACCAGATAACTGGCTCTCCTTGATGGCAGCTATAATCTCTGTTATATTTTTTAAGTCATTAAACAGAACATCCGCCGCTTCAATAAATGCTTCTGTCACTACCCTTCCATCTTCGAAATGTTTGTTGTGTTTTGCCAGTAAGCCTATGTAGGAAATTTAAGAAGACACAATTGTTGCAGCTACTGATTGTTTGGCTGGCCTAGTGAATATGGATTGCTCTGCTTTCAAACTACTTTTCAAATCTTGAAGTTTTCGTCTTCTTAACTCATTCTTTTGCGGAAAATCATTTTCATAATTTTTATGCACGATTTATAAGGCTTTTCTAAGTTACCGCGACAATGCTTGACAAACAAAGCAAACACACATTTGTTATGGCCAAAGATAAGTGTGTTTGGCCAAAGATAAAAGAATTCATCCTCCCAATCACTTAATAGTAGGTTCTACTTTTTTTCGCGGCAATCATTTTACATTGCAAATCTACGTACAAGTATTCTAAAATAACTTAGTAATAATGAATGAGATAATTTTGCGTTTGCTTTATACTGTATATGGAAAACTAATTCTAGAAGAATCTGTAAAATTTTAGCCAATCAGTGCCTTGAACGTCACGCGGTTGTGATACTTCTGGAATATTCCTACCAATCAGAGCGCAGCGAGACGGGATCGAGTGTGTCTAGAGAACAATGCTTTCGATATAGTGCGCATTCCAATGAATGCAGGTCTCAACTTGAATTGAAACTATTACTATTAAACAATTAATCTAGACTATAATTTTCGGCGCCCATAATGCGTAATTATTATTTAAAAGTGTCGTGTATGAGTGACCGCCGCAGAAATGAGATTATTTTGTATTGATACCTGTAAAGAATTATAAATATATATGCCAGCAGAGTAATAATTTTGTGCTCTAAAATACTTATCTAAAATGATACCAAAACAAAAAAATCAATAAACACATTTAATGATGCGTTAACTTAGATACAAAGTGCTTTAGAAGCTCAGAATTAATCAATTCTATATATACAATCTTCTGGGAAGGTTTTACTTGGTTCTCATGGAACGGCTTGCTTCTGTGGGCAATCTTCTATCGCTAGCCTTCTATTCCTAAGCTACGTCTGAAGTCCCTTCACCAAAATCTTTTTAACAGTTGCTTTTTCCCTGAATCTATCCTAAGATCCCTTTTCCTAGATCTTCTTTTATTCCGGAAAAATAACTGAATCGCTTGTTGCTGCTTTTGCTTTAGCTATCTATAATCTCCCTTTTTGTGGAAGTTTCTCTACGCTACGTTTATCGCAAACGTTGTTAGCTAAATTTTCTATTAACTTCTCCTAAGGTAATCTAGTAGCTTTAAAGTAGAATCCAATTTTTATCTACACGTCAATGCCAGAGAAATTCTTGAATAACTTCAAGTCGCTGATTTTCTTTTATTCTAACTCGAATAATATAAATTTCTAAGATCCTAAACTTTCGTATGAATCGATTTATCCACGCCTAACTTGCTTTAGGGTTTCTATCAAGCTGATAGATATTTTAATAAAACTTTACTTACAGTAAAAGTCGATTTCCTTGGATGAACGGTTGTGAGAAATTCGATCCTTTCGTCTTTACTGTATCTCCGTTGTCGGTCTGGTGAGATGTTACGAAAAACGTCTGGGCCTGTTACTCCGACTAAATGTTCCTGTTAGGGTTAGATCTTTCCGGGGCGTCGTTTCTCTCGCGATATACGATAAATTCAACGAGGATCCATTCTTCTTAATCAGCAGTAGTTATTCACTCTGTTTCGCATTCTTCTAAATGGGCAAAGCTATCTGCATGTGTCCTATTCTTTTATCACCTTAGAAGTTCCCGGCGGTGGCTGTCTCTCTTACGGGGAAATGATTCTCCGGTCTCCGGTTCCAATCACTTTCGTAGGCTTCAGTCTTCTGCGTACGGAACGGTCAGTTCATTCGCATTTCGTATCGGCTATTACTTGAATCGTATCCTGCCAACTTCGTCTGGCTTCGATATATTTCGTCTAAGGAATGCCTTCCGTCGAAACCGTCTTCTTCTTTTCTATCCGGACTCACTATTCTGCTATTCGTCAGAATTTCCCGGGGATTGGAATATTACAGCACCTTCGCTTTTAATCGAGCGAACTTCAGAATCCATTGAATTCTTCCGGGAGTATTCTCATCCTTTTTGAGAATACAAAATCATTCTCATTCCAAAATCGTTGGTGAGAATCTGCAGCAAACCCAACTCCCAAACTAGGAGCGACCCTTTATTACATCTGATCTGGTTGAAGGAGACGCGCGAACTATCGACGACTTGCATTAACAATGCCGTCTCCCATAGAGATAATTTCTCGTTCCACGAGATAACAATTACTTTGACTCGTGAACGTATTGTTTCAGCAAACCATCATGAGGACTTAATTGCGTTATTGAAACCTGCAAAAATGCCAACCTTCCGTGCTAATTCAATAACGACTGTCAAAAGCAAATTAAATTTGCCAACGCTAATGGGAAAATAAATTTAGGGTTACAGAGATTTTCCTATTAAATCAGAATTTCTCAATACTGAATTTCTACAATCTCCCCCTCAAATTATATTTGCTTATTTTTTTTCTTTTCAAATTATTTTCTCTCCTCCCGATGTAAACATACATACTTTAATAATTCTTCATGTCGGGGAAGAGTTAATCCTTTTGTGAAGCCGTCGGCTTTATTCCCATTTGAGCTCACATATAATACATCAAAATCCTTTTTTCCGATGTATTCTTTCACAGCGTGAAACTTTAACTTAATGTGTCTACTCTTGGTCTGATTGAACCTATCTTTTGCATACCGAATAATATCTTGATTATCGCAAAAGATACTGACACATTCTTTTGAAATTTCGCTGAATCCAAGTTCCTTTAAAACGTTTTTGCAACTCATCACGTTCTTGCATAATTCGTAATTAGCAATTAGCTCTGATTCCTGCGTCGAGTGGAATACTGAGGATTGCTTCTTGCTTAACCAAGATATTAAGCAATCTCCAAGATAACATGCATATCCTGTTGTCGATTTCCCTTCCTTTCTGTTACCGAAGCTAGCATCACTATATCCTTGTAACATTCTTCTTCCTTGTGTGAAGACGAGACGCAGCGACTTGGATCCATTTAAATAACTTAGGATCCTCTTTGCTTTTTCTAAATCTGTAGTCGTTGGCTTGTTGCACTTTTCGGCACAGCGGTTAACGGAGTACGCAATATCTGGTCTGCTTCCATTTGCTATGAAGTTCAAACTTCCTATTAAACTCCGATAATTAAGATGACTTCGTTCATCCAGATACTTCTCAGTTGTTCCCTCGATGCTGGTCGCTTCTTTTCCTTCAACATAAGGAGTCCCAACTCCTTTGCTTGATTCCATGTTGAATTTGGTCAGCATCTCTCGTACGAAACCCTCCTGGGATATTGTTAATCGTCCATCTTCTTTCTTATATACGATCTTTATCCCTAGGTATTCGCTTATAATCCCTAAGTCTTTTATTCCGAACAACTTGTTGAGTTCATCTTTAATTTTCTTCACTTCTACCGCTTCCTTTCCAACGACTAAGATGTCATCCACATAAATCAGAAGTATGTAGATGTCTCCCCCTATTTTCTTATAAAATAGGCATGGTTCAGACATAAGATTCTTATATCCATGTTTGCATAACTTGTCTCTCATAGTTATAAACCAGTTTCGTCCAGCTTGCTTAAGACCGTAAAGTGACTTGACTAATTTTACACCATTAGAATCTGGATTTCTTGTTTTGACGCCTTCAGGTATTTCAAGGTAAATGTCGTTATCCAGAATTCCGTTTAGATATGCGCTTTTCACGTCGCATTGGTGTATTTCCATGTTTTATTCAACTCCGAGGCTCAAAATTAATCTGATGATACCCATGCTAGGTGTGGGAGCATACGTCCTTTCGTAGTTCTTTGTTCTTTCTTTGTTTTGTTTTTTTTTAAATGTATATCAGTCCCATTAGGTATGCTTACGTAAACTGCATACCTGTGTTATGTGACTGAGAGTTTGCTATATTAGTAAAAAAAAAAATTTAAATTAGTAATTATCGTTCTTTAATATTATTCTTCCATCTATCACGTCAGAGATTAATTTGTGTTTTATTTCTTTAAATGTAATATTGTCTTTGTATTCAATATTTAATTGTTTGAAAATTTTGTATTTAACATAATTATTTAATCTATATCCAAAGTTATTGCTTATTTTGTCTATTTTAAAGATTTTATTCCAATTGTGTCTTGTATTAAATTCTTCATCTATTAATTTCTTTTTTTTTCTTACTTCAAAGTAATTGGATATGACTATTTTATATATAAATTTTTCATCTATTTTTAGTATCCCATATTTTTTTCTTATTCGTTGTTGTTCAAATGTAGGTTTAAATTTATAGTTTACGTATACATTATTGAAAATTTTCATTGTTATTTTGTTTATGTTATCCATTTGTTGTTTTTTTAAACTTATCCAACATTCTAGTCCCTAATTTAACAATGAATCGACCAAAGCTTTGTATATAATTAATTTTTGTTTAAATGGTACAATTTTTTTAATATGATAGAAAAGATAAGAGTATGATCCAAGTTTTCCCATAACCTAGTTGTATTGTTTATTCCAGTTAAGTTTATCATCAATATGTACACCTAGGTATCTATATGTAGAGATGATTTCCAACTTCTTACAATTACAGTTTTTCAATAAGTAGTTATTGTTATGATTTATGTTTATACATTCTATTTCATGTAAACTTAAAGTATCATTGTTATTTATTTTTCTATTTTTATTTTTGATTATCATGATCTTAGACTTTTCACCGTTTATCATCATTTTATTACGATATCGCTCATTTATTTATGTTATTCAACTTCATTTGCATTTTATTACTCGCATTTGTTTGATTAGTATCATTAGTAATTAGAATTACATCGTCTGCATATAAATAAATTTCTGCATCTTTTTTTATAACAATATAAATTTATTTATAGAGTTAATAAAAATATTGAATAAAATAGGTCCCAAGTTCGAACCCTGCGGAATCCCTCTTTTTGTATTGAAAGTTTTGCTTATTTTTTGTCCTATTTTAATTTTGAATTTTCTGTTTTTCAAGTAGTTTTCAATAATTTTTATTTCTTTTCCTCTTATGCCTATTTGATCAAGTCTTGTTAATAGGATTTTATGATCTATAGAGTCAAAAGCTCTTTTAAAATCAATAAAAGCTATATATATTATGTTTCCTTCATTCAATGATTTATTAATGCTCTCATTAACTTTGTTAAGTAGTAGCGTAGTGCTCTTGTTTTTCTGATATGCATACTGGTTATTGTTTAGTAAATTCTTTTGAGTTATGTAGTTATTAATTTTTTTCGATAGATAGCTTTCTATTATTTTTGAAATATTGGAAATTAGAGCAATTGGTCTGTAGTTATTAAGGTCTGTTTGGTCTCCACCTTTGTGTAGTGGAATTGTATATGCAATTTTCCATGATTACTGGTTTTTGAAGAAACCCATTTACAACAAGTCTGGCTTTGTATTTTGTTATGTTTCCATCTGAATCCAATTTCTTTCTAAATATCCATTTGGATGATCAGGGTGTTACAAATTCCGGTACCTTCGTTTCCACCCATGTCTCATGGCTTTTAATGCTGGACAGTTCTTCATTTATGGCTTTCATCCACTTATGACGATCATCACACTTGATTGCTTCGGAATAGTTCTTCCGTGTTTCGTAAGTTCTTATCGTATTTGCATGGGTCTGGCGTAATCGTGGTATATTCCTACTTCTTAAACTTAAGACTTCTTATTCTGATTCTTCTTCCATCATTTCTTCTGGTTCAGAATCGCTTGTCTTTCTTTCTTCGTCTGCTGGATGTTCATTCGTTTCAGTCTCAGCTCTTCCTGGTGTATCTTCTTCTTCTGATGACAGTGAATCGTCCAACTCTTCGTGGTCGCCTGTCTTTAATAACCAATCATAATAGTTGTCTTTTCTAACTGTCGTCTTCAATAGTTCGCTCCCTCTCCGGTTTTCATTCACATAAATGTTTCTGGTCTCGATGATTTTATTTGACCGAAAAACATAAATGTAATAACTCCTTGTTGCTGCGGAGTATCCTAGGAAAATACCTTTATCAGCTGTATCTGCAAATTTGTTTCGTAGCTGGCACTTGGGGATCTTCACATAAGCCACGCTACCAAATCTTTTAAGGTGTTTTACTGACGGTGAATATCCATTTCGAAACCACCTGCTCAATGGTATTTCATTTTTCACTCCTCTATGTGGTGTACGGTTCAAAGTGTAGTTGGCACAAAGTACACTGTAGGCCCAGAATCTAAATGGCAATCTTGCATCAATCATTAAAGTTCTAGCGCACTCCATGATGGTCCGGTTGTACCGCTCTGCTACTCCATTCTGCTGGGGTTGGTGGACGGATGAATGATGTAACTGTATCCCTTCATCACTGGCAAACCTTCGAATATCGGAGTTAACGAATTCTTTTCCCTGATCGCTTAGAATTCCCTTTATCTTCAATCCTGTTGATCTTTCTGCAAACCTTGAGAAGTTAATGATCTTCTTGCTAACTTCATCTTTGGATTTCACGAGATAAACGAACCCTCGTCTTGAATAATCATCGACTATCGTCAAGATGTATGATAGATTATCTGGGTTGTTGATTCGAATCGGTCCGCATACATCAGCGTGGATTAGTTCCAATGGTCTAACGGTTCTGATCTTATCTATTTTCCGATGCCATATATTTGTAAGTTTGCCTAATTTACAGCTTTCGCAAATAAATTCGGATGTAGGTGGTATCTTGATCTTTTTCATCCCTCTGAGCAGATTCTTTTGTTGTATGACTTTCATTTTCTTTACAGATGCATGTCCTAGTCGATCATGCCATAACTGGATTGGACTATGTTCCGTTTCATTGAAGAAAGCATTGGACTTCTTGCTGTCTTCGAATCTTGTCACCGCATAAAGATTATTCTTCTTTCTTCCTACCAGGCACAGTTTGTCTTTTCGTCGTGGACTAAGAATTCGTCTTTTTGAATGGTTTGATGAAAGCCTGCTTTAGCTAACTCACCAGCTTAAATTAGATTCGCACACATCTTGGGCACGTGGTAAGTGTTCATCAGTTGAATGGTTTTAATTTCGCCAGTTGGA
Organism: Thereuonema tuberculata; assembly: GCA_023159025.1. Classification (NCBI taxonomy): domain Eukaryota; kingdom Metazoa; phylum Arthropoda; class Chilopoda; order Scutigeromorpha; family Scutigeridae; genus Thereuonema; species Thereuonema tuberculata. The sequence goes on from JAFIDM010001028.1 coordinate 65,046,106, forward strand.
AGTTGCGTCTTCAGAAACACACTGCCTCGCCCAAGGACTTTTGATGACGTATAATTTGAACAGAAAATGCTTAATGGTTTCTCAAGCTTTTCATATTGTTCGAATAATTCTCTCCGCGTGCAAATGTGGTGACTGCTTCCGCTATCAATGTACCATGGCTCTTTATCCCTAAGATAAGGATTCTGATGTCCAAATAAACTGATTATGTTATATAAGGACTTCCTATCACCGGTCGTTTTATCATTCGGATTTCTTTTCGATCTTGGATTCGTTCTTTTCTTACAAAATCTGGCTATGTGTCCTAAATGTCCACATTGAAAACATTTTACTCGTTGCCTATTCTTCCCTTGTACTTTGGTCTCCTTAATCTTGCTAGCTCTTAATTTTTCCTTTGAAACTGTATTATGGCATTGTCTCGCAAGGGTACTTTCTTGCTTCTCTGAACTTTGATTTCGTCTGTATTCACCTAATATGTTGCTAATGATGAGTTCGGCGTTGAACCCCGCTTGCTTCTGCATCGCTACCAGGCTTTGAGTGACGGGTCGGTAACTCTTTGGAAGACCTGACAGAAGGATCCAGGAAAGTTCATCGTCATCGACTTTTCCTCTCATTTCTATTTCGCTTAAAATCATTTTAATCTGAACTATCTTTTTCGGAATATCATCTTCGTCTGACATCTTACTATTCAGATATAACTCCCTCTTAAGATCAGATATTATAAGATGATCTATTGTATTAAAGTTTTCTTCTAACTCTAGCAACAATTTCTGAGGGTCATTAGTCTCAGATATCATACAACGAAATCTATCATCAATGGAAGTAACTAGAGTTCCGACTGCCCTTTCTACTTTCATAAGTACCTTACGTCGTTTTTCGACGTCTTCGATTTCATTGGTATCAATTAGAGCACTATTTGCTAAACTCCATAATCCTTCCTTTTGAAGGGTTGTCTTTATGGAGGACTTCCACTTGAGATAATTCTCCCCACTAAACATCAACATATTATTATTATTGCTCATGTTGAATATTATCTCGTCTGTTACTTTTTCTCTATTTAACACGCCTTTACTGTGTAAACCACACGTACGTTAGGGCTACTTAACCGCCAATCTACTTATTGGCGCAGAAGAAGCGTGCGTTAGGGCTAATTCATAATCCACTAATTGTAAAGAATTATAAATATATATGCCAGCAGAGTAATAATTTAGTGCTCTAAAATACTTATCTAAAATGATACCAAAACAAAAAAATCAATAAACACATTTAATGATGCGTTAACTTATATATAAAGTGCTTTAGAAGCTCAGAATTAATCAATTCTATATATACAATCTTCTGGGTAGGTTTTACTTGCTTCTCATGGAACGGCTTGCTTCTGCGGGCAATCTTCTATCACTAGCCTTCTATTCCTAAGCTACGTCTGAGGTCCCTTCACCAAAATCTTTAAACAGTTCTTTTTCCCTGAATCTATCCTAAGATCCCTTTTCCTAGATCTTCTTTTATTCCGGAAAAATAACTGAATCGCTTGTTGCTGCTTTTGCTTTAGCTATCTCTATTCTCCCTTTTGTGGAGGCTTCTCTACGCTACATTTATCGCAAACGTTGTTAGCTAAATTTCCTAATAACTTCTCAGGAAATCTAACAACTTTAAAGTAGAATCCTAATTTTATCTACACGTCAATGCCAGAGAAATTCTTGAATAACTTCACGTCGCTGATTTCCTTTTATTCTAACTCGAATAATATAAATTTCTAAGATCCTAAACTTTCGTATGAATCGATTTATCTACGCCTAACTTGCTTTAGGGTTCCTATCAAGCTGGTAGATAATTTTAATAAAACTTTACTTACAGTAAAAGTCGATTTCCTTGGATGAACGGTTGCGAGAAATTCCATCCTTTCGTCTTTACTGTATATCCGTTGTCGGTCTGGTGAGATGTTACGAAAAACGTCTAGGCCTGTTATTCCGACTAAATGTTCCTGTTAGGGTTAGATCTTTCCGGGGCGTCGTTTCTCTCACGATATACGATAAATTCAACGAGGATCCATTCTTCTTAATCAGCAGTAGTTATTCACTCTGTTTCGCATTCTTCTAAATGGGCAAAGCTATCTGCATGTGTCCTATTCTTTTATCACCTTAGAAATTCCCGGCGGTGGCTGTGTTTCTTACGGGGAAATGATTCTCCGGTCTCCGGTTCCAATCACTCTCGTCGGCTTCAGTCTTCTGCGTACGGAACGGTCAGTTCTTTCGCATTTCGTCTCGGCTATTAGTCGAATCGTGTCCTGCCAATTTCGTCTGGCTTCGATATATTTCGTCTAAGGAATGCCTTCCGTCGAAACCGTCTTATTTTTTATCCGGACTCAGTATTCTGCTATTCGTCAGAATTTCCCGGGGATTGGAATATTACAGCACCTTCGCTTTTAATCGAGCGGACTTCAGAATCCATTGAATTCTTCCGGGCGTATTCTCATCCTTATTGAGAATACAAAATCATTCTCTTTCCAAAATCGTTGGTGAGAATCTGCAGCAAACCCAACTCCCAAACTAGGAGAGACCCTTTTTAACATCTGATCTGGTTGAAGGAGACGAGCGAACTATGGACGACTTGCATTAACAAAGCCAGCCCACCCATAGAGATAATTTCGCGTTCCACGAGATAACAATTACTTTGACTCGTGAACGAATTGTTTCAGCAAACCATCATGAGGACTTAATTGCGTTATTGAAACCTGCAAAAATGCCAACCTTCCATGCTAATTCAATAACGACTGTCAAAAGCAAATTAAATTTGCCAACGCTAATGGGAAAATAAATTTAGGGTTACAGAGATTTTCCTATTAAATCAGAAATTCTCAATACTGAATTTCTACAGTACCCAAATTATTTCCGCGATCGACTCCAAAAGCTCTCGCGATCGACTGTTTGAGCTTCCCTGATCTACAACATTGAACATTCAGACCATCTACAACTGAGCTAACAGAAGCCGTTGCGAAGCTTTGTGGGATATGTGTCCACAGACAGACAGGGATATAAGGCGTCTTTCAGAAGCCTAAAAGTAGTTAAAAAGAGTATCTTAAAGAGCGCTCTACAGCAAAATATACAAAAAAATGAACTGTAAATAACTAAGACAATCTGAAATGACATTATAAACTTTTAATTTTGCATTTATCAATATTACGGATAAACTTAGTGAAAACAGCAGCAGGTTTGGCGCTGTGATCAACGAAATGAAATCTTTTGTTCAAGCACCCGCATTGCGGCAGAGGTTTGGATATAAAAGTGATTACAACTGAATTCCATTCTTATCAACTAAAATGGCTATCACTTATACAGAATGTGCTTTAGGCCTAATGGTCTTTTTACGAAAACCACTGTAATGCTGTGCTTAGTGTTCATGAATTTCACTGTTCGTGAAAAGAACTTAGACGGCAGAAAACCAATGTCTGCAAAAGCTGTGAGAAACACGATACGTCGATTCCAGAACTGAATCGTTAGAAGTTCAACCTGGCAGAGGGTACAAGCCTGTATCTGTGCAGCAGCCATGTCCCATACGGAATGAATAAATGTTTTTTATTGTGTTTTTGTTCCTAATTGTTCATTTTGTTTTTATTTGGTTATGAGTATACCTGTATTAAAGGTGCTGAATATTTTAATCAATTTAGTAAACATTAATGTAATTAATTAAGTTTAATTTATTAAGATTAAAAATTAAGTTTAAATTTACCATTGATCACATCTGATAATAAGTTAGCTTTAATATATTTAATTTTTCCAAAATTGTATCTATCCCAATTCAATTGTCTGAAGAGGTGATATATAATATTACCATGTAATCTCTTACCGAAATTATTATTGAGTTTAATTCTATCAAAAATTTTTAACCAATTTTGTCTTGTATTAAAACTAGACACATAATTATTTCTTTCTTGTTTAACAAAAAAGAAATTCAGTATTATTGTGTTATAAATAAATTTTTCTTTAATATTTAAAGTTTTATATTTTTCTCTAATATACTGTTTTTCCAAATTAGATTTATCCTTAAAATGTAAATATACGTAATTAAAGATTTTCATAATAGTTTTATTAATGTTGTTTAATTGTTTATTGTTGATAGGAATCCAACAATGCAATCCATAAGAATCGAGTCCACAAAGGATTTATATAAAATTAACTTTTGTTTAAAAGGAATCATACCTTTAATATGATAAAAAAAATATATTAATGAATTAAGTTAAGGCCACGCGGTTGGCCATGTCGCTAAGACACTGGAGTCTCACCTCTGAGTTCCAGGTTCGGTTCTCAGGTGGGTTTCGTTGATGGTGGCGATCCGCGCTGGGCAGGTTTTCCTGGGGTTCTCCCGTTTCCCCTGCATTTCTCACACCATCCTTTCTTAGTCTTTCTCTCCGTCTGTCCTTCTTTCAGTGGGATAGTACAAAAGATCTTTCAGGTCGACGTGATCGGCAGTCAAGCCACCCACTTTCAATTAATCTAATCTAATCTAATCTAATCAATTAAGTTTGTTAATTATGAAATTACAATGGATATTCCAATGAAATTTATTGTCTAGATAAATACCCACATATCTTTGACTCTTTACATTATCAATCCTACCACAATTACATATCTTATAACTAGTTATAATTATATATCTTTGACAACACATTAGTTGGATAGTGTCTGCCATCGTCATTTGAGACGTTGACTTTGTACGAGTGGGAGCATTGATTTCAGGAGTATCTCAACAGTACTTTTCCAGCCTAATGATTGGCCGGAGCTTGGCCAACAGGATCACCCAACTTTCCCTGCATTGATTTCTTTCTCTGGGGTCACTTCAAAGAAATCATCTATGTTGACCCCCTTTGCCTCTGATGCTTTACCTCATCGCAAGAGTCACTCTGGTAGCTGGATGTTGTCCGCGAAAGGTGTAGCATTTCTTGCACATGTGCGGAAATTCTTTGATTGTCGTTGTGAGGCTGTTGGTGTTGGTGGAAGGAATTTTGAGTACAAACTACAAATATACACTTGACTGTCATATTGTAAACATAGGGCTAATAAACATGTTATCTATCTTACTTGTTGTCTTGTTCTGAACCTTAGTGTAACTTCTAGAATATTCGGGTGGCGTTTGTGAATGTATGTTCCACTATGAATATGGTTTGTTTTGTATTCCTGATCTTCCTTTAAAGTTTATAACGGGAATTTTGAATCACCCCGTATATTTGTATTATATTTCACAAGAACCTCTGATATGGATTGAATGGCTGCGTCGAAATAGTCCTGTCATTACCTTGTTTCTATAATCTTCATTGGTTCTAATGTCAACCGGGAACAGTTCTTTTGATGATGGAATCCGGAATTAACCATCTTGATACTTTTATCAAGTGACAGGAAAAACCTTGCATTTATGACTGCCATTAATTAAATAAATTATTGAATTTATTTAGACAAAGCATTTTCTTCGACTCACTCTGGCTTCCAGAGTCGTTGGTATACTCCAGTTGCAGATATATAAACTGCTTGAACGATCACCATAAAACAAACAAGCACAAGCTCCTTTATTAATTTCTAGTGTCTCGAACAACCACTGAAACAATGCATTCAGGTTGCATCTTCCATTGTTGCAGTACAAAAGTTGCATGCAATCACATCAAGAAGTTAAATTATTATTGTATTGACTGAACACTTATTCCTACAAAATTTCAAGTTTCAATTGATACTAACAAGGAGTCGACACACCCTATATCTTTAAAATCTGAGTACCCTTTTGTGAGATAAAAGTACACATGAAGTACTTCAAATATATGTTGGTGCCAACGCCCTAAGATTTCGAGATATTCGGCATTATTTTCGTCGATTTTTAAGTATTGTCTTATTAACTCACTGCTGTCACTAGAAAGCAAGTGCGAGCGTGAAATAATAGTTAACTCACTGGATTTTAAGTGGATGAGTCCGGAGTTCGATTCCCTTGGAAATCTGATATATTTTTCTTATTTTCATTTTATTTTTAATTTCATTTCATTTTTTAATTTTTTTTATTTTTTTATTATTTTTTTAATTTTTTTTTGTACCTTTTTTCTTTATGATAGCCTAATGTAAGTTTTGTCCGTTTGTATTATGAATATTAGCCAGAAAACCAATTTAAGATTACAAGTAAATAAATAATCTTCTCATTAACTTTGGTTTTTAATTAATTAGTTAACTTAATTAACTGAACTTTTTTTTTCTTATCATGCGGTGATGATACTCATTTATTCTTTGTATTTAAAATTATTTCAGTTGCCGTTTTATTTTAAGTTTTATGTAAGAGTTTTAAATGTAATACTTCACTAACTGAATTTTAGTTTTTCTTTATTATAAAAAAAGCAAAGTTAGTATTCTCGTTAATTTTGGTTTTTAATTAGAAGTACTTTAATTCAGGAAAATAAAGTAAAACATATGCTATATACAATTACTTAAGTAAATAACCTTTTTTTTTTAATACGCAAATACTCATATGATAAGAAAAAAAATCAGAGTTAATTTTAAGTAATTGTATACCGGTATAATGAATATGGTTTACTTTATTTTACCTAATAACTAACACATTAACAAAGAAATCAAAAGGTACTAAAACGAAAGCTAACATTTGTTTCGAACTTGCAGCTGCACTTACGTGATATAACTGACAAACATCTACACCATGTAGTATCTACCATTTGCTGAAGTAAGTGGTTACCAGATTCTTCAGCCGTCAATGCAAAACTATGGAAAATCTGTAATTAATGAAACATTTAACTAATGGTTAAAATGTAGTGTGGAAAACAGACTTGTTTAAAAATTATTCACTTCTTAATTTCTAAAATTTAGGATCATTAACTGAATAATTTAATGAAGTATTTTTTAAACATATTATTAAAAATTAAATTAAACAAAATAAATACTTATATTTCATAAGTGATAACAGTAAATTCTTAAAGCTGAAAGGATTATTCTGAAATTCCCTTGCATATATTTTAAAATTCTATAACCACATCAAGACTATTGAGTGAATCGTTTGCAATTCATTGGTTTTATGTTATTATCAATTTTTAGCGATCCATTTGGGAGCTATTGTGATAGTGACGAAAATCGGTAGCTATTGCATTTGTCCTATTCGTCCTATTTGTCCTGTTCATTAGGGGTCTGTCCTTATCTGCACCCCTAACAACTCCCGAATGGAAGGTCGGATCGACAAACGGATTTCACCAACGTATTCATAGGCCCAACAACTGTAAGAATAGGGTATTTTCAGAGGCAAACGCTCCCTCCCCGCTCCATGTTCGAAATATTTGGCATTGTTATAATTGTACCCCCCCTAAAAACTCCCAAATGAAAGGTCAGCTCGACAAACGAACCTAACCATAGTGTTCAGAGGCCCAAACAACATAGAAATAAGATATTTTCAAGGGCCAACTCCCCCCAACTCCCCTGTTCGAGATATTTGGCATTGTTTTCATTGGATTTCCGCTATCAGCTTAAACATTAGAAATGCAACCATTTC